>RJWM01002735.1:0-123833 GCA_004363535.1 Dasyprocta punctata
CTTTGTTTATTTCATTCTTTTACTCTTTCCGTGGGCTACAGTTCTCGTTTTAGATTCTTCTTGGGTCCAGAGGACCCATCTCCCTCTTTTTTCCTTCTCTCTGTTATTATATTAGTTTATATTCTGGCATTTTGATGGTATATTCAGGGAGCCTCCCGGTCACGGTGTCGTCTGGGCGGCCATCTTGGAGGAAGTCCAGTTTTAAATATTTTACATTGAACTATCACAGTTTGATTCCTAAACCAATGGTTCTTAGCATAGTCTCAGATTTATATGATATTCTACCAATTGATTTGTTTTTGGAAAATAATATGGCAGCATGAAAAACATATAAACATCTAGGTATATATATATATATTTTATAACTTCCACCAGAATGGATATGTATATCAACCTTGAGACTTCTAGTAAACATCCTTATGTGAACAAACAAGAATTTATGTTATAAAGAGAAAGAGATTTTTGAAATTAAGATTCCAAAATGTAAGTTCTTAAAAATAGAAATCATTCTGGAATGTCAAGTTTGATGCGTGCCTGTAGCAACCTTTATATCCTATAAATGCTGTAAATTTAGGGCCATAGGCACACACTGATACCTAAGACCAGCGTGGATATAGGCAACCCTTTATGTCTACTCTGACTTTGGCTTTTGCAGCTGCTGTTTTCTCAGTGTTGTCTCCGGGGCAGTTTCCTGTTGCCATAGCTGATGGCCTGCCCACGCCTGCCTGGCCCTTTCAAGTGTCAACACTCCCAGGCTGGCTGCAGTGGTCAAATGCTTGTTAATGAGATATAGCAGCTGGGTAGGGGTGAACCACTGAGACGGATAAAGGAATGCCGCTGGTGCAGGAAGCGATGCCTTTTGAATCTTTTCAGCAGGGTGAAAGCTTTCAAATCAAAGAGGGTATGTTGTATTCATTAATAAACCCAAGTTCCCATGCAGTCACATTAAAGCCAGCAGTTTAACTTTGCATCAGACAGGTGAATTTCCCCCAGATTTTACTCTGAAAGACAATGAACAAGAAAACAAGGCTTTTGCTTGGGATAAAGCGGCACTTCCTCATCTGTGGGGCTGACTGGACTGCCAACCAAGCGGGAGTTGTTGCATTCTTTTCAATTCGTCCTTTTGTCTGTGTATTTGTGCGTGTGCGTGCGCACACTGGTGTGCGTGTTCCAAAGTTCATAGCAACCACCCTTGCTCCTTTCTCTGGAATCTTTTAGCCTGAGTACCTCTTTTTTCTCCTTTTTTAAAAAAACCTGATTATCAAAAAATAGAATTAACAACTTAACACCTGCTTGTGAAGAAAAAAAAAATTAAATAGACATGAATGCGGGCCTCTGTCTCAGATGAAATATGGGCCCATCCTTCAGGGCTCATTCTAACCTGTAGTTGGGATGCTTCCTCCAGGAGACTGGGGGGGCTGACAGTGTCAGGAAACAGTTCCACCAACTGGGAGAAGCCAGAACAAGGAGGGCAGAAGACATCGGACGCATCCAACTGGCAGGAAGCCCTGAAGATACCTATTGAGAAAATAACTATTATCTGTAAGGGCATTTGCTAGAAAGTTGGACATGTGAGGGATTTAAATAGGACAATGAATAACAATAGAGGTGAATTATCTATTTTAGTGTCATTTGAAGGAGTTGAGAAAGAATGGCGTAACTTTTGAAGCATAGGCACATGATTATAATCAAACAAGATATACAGATATTCCTGCATCTCAGTTTCCATTTTTTCACAAGCTTATGAATTACCTAAAAATTCACCAGACCTGTTTAATCACTGTAAAGCAAAGGCAATGTCTATGTAGTATTTAAACATCATTTCTAACTACCAAGACTAGCTATCTGTGGAAATTAAAAGCAAGAGATGTATCCCTCAGTTTTTAAAATAATCATAAACTCATAATTTACATTAGGCATAAATTTTTATAAAGTGGTCTTTAACCTATATGGAAAGAAATATGAAAATTTCATTTATTGGATGCTATAATTGTGTTAGGCATAAGCTAGATACTTTAAAATGAACATATATAAAACTGTGTGTGTGTGTGTGTGTCTATTAAAACAAGCTGAGTAAAGCCTTGTTAATCAGGATCCTCAACTGCGAAGAGTTTACATCAATTATCCAAAGCCATAGTTGATAAATTTTAAGAGTGAGTACATGTTTCACTCTTCCTGTCCTTTTATTTCATCATATTCCTTCGTTGGTTGGGCTAATTTCTGCCACACTCTCTATTCAGTGCTATAATACATGTGTACAAGTTGCTCTGCGTGTGTGTGTATGTGGGGCTGACTGGACTGCTAACCAAGTCCCCACTGGGGGCTTTGGTGAGGGTACCATTAAACATAATCCAGAAATTCTAAAGAACAAGGCCATGGTGGGCTTCCCACAAAGTGTATTTCCATTAGATTTAATCTGCAGTGTAAGCTATAGTATAAAGTCCATAATTCAAATGACGCCCCAGATAGGCTTAAGATAGATAATCAAACATAGATAGAAAGTGCTTGGATAGCACCTACAGATATTGTCTCCTCTCCCCTCCCTTATGATAGGTTAGGAAAAGCCTCCACCCAGGAGAAACCTACTGCAATATGATAGTTTGCACCTACTGAGAAGACACTGCTGGTATTTGAAAAGCTTCTCCTTCTGCCTGCACCCCAAGCTCTGCAACACCTCTAAGGAGCTGCTGAGTCTTGTCCTTCCAACTGGGAGAAGACGGCAGCAGTAAAACAGTGACTCATCTGGAACCCCTGCCTCTACACTGGCACCCAGAATATGTCTGTCGCCAGTCCAACATCGCAACATGGTAAGACTGGGTATGCACCGGGCCCATAGCACTCCCTCCTACAGGGAGGAGGGACTCCCAGGGAAAGACATCTCTGAGGTTTGCAAGCAGCCCAGACCTGCACGCTCCTACCTGTCTTCCTCTGGCTCTGAATGCACTGGATCTTAGTAGTTACTTAGAAAAGCAAAACCCTAACCAAAGCAAAATCGGCACAGTTTCTGTGCAAAACAAAACAGAAACTTCATTCCCCAGAACTTAGTGTGTAACTTGGGCATTTGATCCACTTCTGCTTTTTGTTCTTTTGTTTGCTGCCCCCTCCAACTGCCTCTGCTTTACGTTGTATTCTCTCATTTCTTGGCTTTTTTTCCCTTTTTTTTTTTTTTAACTTGAAAATGAAAATATTCTAAGTGACAAGTAAGTAGCCCCTTCTCAAATAGAACCTGCAATAACATGCCTGGATTACATTAAGGAATGCTGGAGGGGATCCCAAAAACCAGTGTTTGAACAGTCAACTTGACAGAATCCTAGGACACCATTGAAAGGGCTCCTGTTACCTAACTGACTTAGAGCTAATCAGTGTAATCCGCATGACAATACATTGTCTGACTCCAGGAACCTGCTGCCACAGCCAGCAGGAGGGGGTGGCAGGCAAGAGCCCCTGGGAGTGTCCAGCCTCTGCCTAGTCCTGTCCAGGAGCTGCCCTTTCCTCTGGCTCTGCTTTTCGGTGTAGGCCATGAGGCTGCATAGAGGAAGGTAACTTAGATTTATGAAGGCAAGTGAGCTCGACGCAGAGACAATAACAGAGAGAAAAACCACAGAAAGAGATCAATAGCTAATGTCCAAACCCCAGGAAACAGAGTAGCATTGAGAGCAAGTTTCTTGGCAGGAAAAGCCATTAGGTGTAGAAAGAGGATTTGGGAAAATGTTTGAACCAAACTGGGCAGAATGGAAATGTGTCCAAATGAACCCCATGACTGGTTTTCTCTAGGACACTGTGACAACCAAATGAAGGAAGAGTACAGAGTTGACTGAACTTTTTGAAGGGAATGTAAGACTTCCTATGGCTAGTTAGCCTATTTCTGAGTGTTGATCTGGAAATCATTGATAGAGAAGCTGAGGCAGGAGGATCAAAAATTTGAATCCCACTTGGGCAACTTAGCAAGACTTTTTCCCAAAACAAGAAAACTAAATAAATAAAAGGGCTAAAGATGAGGTCATAGATGATCTCTGGGTTCAATCCTGTACCTTAATTAAAAAAACAAGTAATACTGTCTCAGTGGGACTGGGTTTGTCACCTCCTAAACAACTCAACAGCTGTCTTTGCACCAAGTGTGACTTTTTCTCAAATCTTCTTCTTACTCAGGGAAAAAAAACTCTTAAGGTTTGTGCCTGGCATTTGTTTGTGTGATTTTTGATTGAAACTGTTTAAGAGATAGAGAGAGACAGAGATGGAGGCAGGGACAGTGAGAGAGAAAGGAAGGAAGAAAGGAAGGAAAGAAAAAAAGGAAGGGAGGGAGAGAGAGAGAGAGCAAGAGAGAGAGAGACAAAGGAAGAAAGAAAAGAAAAAAAGAAAAGAAAGAAAGAAAGAAAGAAAGAAAGAAAGAAAGAAAGAAAGAAAGAAAGAAAAAGAAAGAAAGAAAAAGAAAGAAAGAAAGAGAAAGAAAGAAAGGGAGGGAAGGTGGAAGGAAGGAAGGAAGGAAGGATAAAGAAGGAAGGAAAGAAGGAAATTGACACTGGCTCTACTTCTTTTCAGGCAATACTGCCCAAGAAAAGGAGAGCTGACACAGAATGTCACCCCTGTCTACATTTATACCCTGAAGACATAACTTGGGAAAAATGAAAGTTCCAACAGGAAAAAGAGGGGGAAAAGTTAAGAATTAAAAGATATAATATATGACTTATGCATAATTTTGAGTGAGCTTCCGTGTTGATTAGACAACCAGATGGAAAATAATCTTTAATGGCTTGAACAGCAAGATGGTCCTGGTGACTCTCAGCAAAGGCATTAGTTGGATCACTATTTCTTATCTCCTGTTCAAAGTTCTACATCAAAGAATTATTATCAGCTGTTCAAGTGGACAGCAAAGCCTTGCAATGCCTTGGCGCACTCAACAGTGGGGAAAATCTAACAGCCTTCTTTTGTGGAGTAAAGACAAATTTGTGAACAGAGTAAGGCCCTGAGATATTTAAAAACTTAAAGAAAAGTTAGAAGGCTTGTGTGTTTGAATGAAGCCGAACTCTGAACTGGAAAAAGCTAGACATTTTTATCAGAGCAAAATTATTAAAATTGTTTCAGTAGCTTTTTAAATGATCATTTATTTAATGAGCAGCCTTTATGTTTCAAGCTCTATTAAGATGTTGGCAAAACTAGTGAAGAAAAAAGAAAGTTCTGTCCTCATGGAGCTTATATTCACCCTATGGATTATTATCACTTTAATGTATAATTGATACAACCATTCTGAAAGTGCAAAGCTTAACCTTAGTCAATTCTGACCATTTTTTCCCTAGTGAAATACACTTAATATGTCATGCTGAAGCCTTGTGATTAATCTAATCTATGGACAAAAGACACCCCCTCTATGAAGTAGTGCTATTAATTGCTGCTTATTTTGGTGGCATGTACAGGCACACATGTGTGCAAATGTTTGGGAGCGAGGTAAGAATTTTAAAATGTAGAAATTTTTAAAATCACAGCCAAGGGATTAATTTAAGAAGAAGGAGTTGGTCTATGTTTTTCCTCCAAAAATCACAGGGTTTCCTGGGAGAAATAATTTATTATCTGGAGCCTCTTGGGACATTTTCTTCAAGGCCAAGTGATTGTAGTTCATATAACTCAAGGAAAAGAAGGAAAGCGTCAAGAATATGTATTGAGTCCAAGCAAGCCCAAGGATATGAGAGCACAACATCTTCCACAGAAGCAAATGAGTCTGGAATTCGACTGTTTGTTAGGTACTCATTCTGCTCAATATTTCTGGTGTGCAGAAAAAGAACAAATAATATCTAATAATAATAAACCTGAAATTCAAAAAGTACAAAGGCAGTACTCTCTTTAACATATAAGCTGTAACATCTCACATTTTGTATAAGCTTTGAAGCAATAATAAAATAATCATTGAGAAAATGCTTATCTTTGAAGATAAGAATTGAGAGATTAAATACAGTATACCGTATTTTCAAGTGCAAAGACAACAAGGAAGTTCTCTGCAGAAAATGCCCATCTGTTTGAAGCACTTTCTTTCATGTCTTCACCTTTCTTGAGCTCTTCCCTCGGTGTCGCCCTGAAAGTTATGTGATGTTTTGTTTTGTAACACACATTCTTCGGGTTCTCAATAACTTCTACCCAATGATACATAGAAACTATAGCTGATTTGATTATGTCATGTATTAGCTTCTGTAGGTCAGGGTCAATGTATCTGCTGTCCATCCTCCATCCTCCAAAACAAAACAAAACCAATTAAACAACAAAAAACCAATTGAAGACTATCCCTGTAAGAGTAGATCAGTTATTTGGTTTCCATTTTAGATAAATCCCAGTACAAATGATGTAAAGTTTTCCAACTGAACTTCTATTTTTCCTTCTTATTTAAAAATCAAAATTTATTAATTATTACCAGACTGTAATATAAAAAATATTATGCTTAATTTTTCTGAAATACTTTAATAAATACCTATAGTATACACTTATCTGCTCCAAATCACTTACTAGCCATCAATTTTGATTCAGTGTTGGTTTGCATTGAAACTTTTGTTACCAAAGAGCTGCTGTTTTTTTTTTCAAATTAGATCAGTGTAATAAAGGAAAATGACAGTTTCTTCACACAATAAAAATAGTCCAATTGAATAATGTGTGCAAGAATCTTCTTTGGCAATTATTAAGTCACATAAGCTTGTTTTTTCTGGATGGTCAAAGATCTGCACTAGAAATAACAGACTTTTACACTATTAGGTATTTTAAGGAGTTTTTGAAGATCGAGGGGATAAAGTAGCATCATTTAAAATTATCTTCAGCATGAGGAAGCACAAAGGCTGAGACTCATTGACTGAAATGTGGCTGATGCAATCCACTCTTTCCCCAATGGACTGAGCCACAAGTAACATAAACCATGAAGATGACTGATGTGATTAGATTAGTCATGCTACAGTGTAGTTTAGCAATCACCTATAGACACAGCCAGCTAAAGTCCACATTGTCTCAGCTCCCCCCAGAACCTAATAGTCTGTTGGAAGGCATTATTGAATACAGATGTCCCTGATCTAACGAAACAGATAAACAAAATTCTAAACTCAAAAAAAAAAAAAAAAACCCTCTTACTATGGAAAAGTTAAAACTGCAACAAAATTTTTGCCACAAGTTACTCTTATACATGAAGTATAAGTTGCTTTATGCAAGTAAGCATTGTTTGACTTGCAAAAACTTGAATTCTATTACAAATTTCTATGGCACATTCATTATATTAAATGGAAGGTACGTGAATAAAGATCTCAATTTTTAATGAATATTCAGTAGAGAGGAGTTGATTGGTTTATTCTAGGTGATTCTAGGCTCAAAACCTCATTTTATACAAAGTAATGAACAAGAAAGGATAACCAATCTGACCACACAGTCACAAATCTTGACGACTGAACCGAACCATCATCACATCACAAACTTCTAAAATGTAGAATGTTCAAGACATTATATCATTTTTTAAACTATATAAGGTTGACGATAGTGTATAGAACATTCGAAAGTCACAATTCAAGTTTGAACTTTCACTTTCTTATCTAGAGAAAATTTCATTTTTGAGTCTCCAAGAATATTTAAACAATCCCAACTATTTCAAGAGAACTTTTGGCACACACATCACCCAAACTCAACAGCTAACAGTTGCTGCCACCTATAGGCCCAATCTCAAGAGAAAGAGCTAGGACTGGCGCAGAAATTCACCAGCTTTAGAGGAATTGCTGAACAGAGCAAGTTTATTTTTTCTTGTTAAAAAAAAAATGCAATTGGTACCCAGACATCACTGATGCAAGACCCTGAAAAAAAAGGAATTTAATATAACAAATTTCATTGTTTCCATCAATGACAGTCTCTTTAAATCATCTCACAAAGGGCGGACTTTCCCTTTACAAGGCCACTGGACAAAAAAGCAGGAACCGAGTTGGCTGAGTCTCCAGTCACGTCTAATTGTGGCTTCCATTGCTTAAAAGCAACATGAAAAATAAATAACAAAGATATTTCACTTCTTGCACATACTAGTATGTATCACATGTGAAAGTTGGAGTTTCTCTGAATAATCTCTCCCTGCTGGAGATTTGATAAACTCCTCCCTGGGTCAAGTAAAGTAAAAAGAGAAGAAAAGTAATTGAATTCATAAAAGAATTAAATTCAATCTTACAATCAGGGCTTTTTTTTATAGCAGTAAGATGGAGACAATAATGACTACCTTCACATGGCATCTTAAAGATTTTTACAATTTATTGATCATTTGTGTATGTGTATATGTGTGTTCAATGAATAGCATACAAAGGTCATAAAATTATTAGCCCTGATATACTCACTAATTTTATGATATTCCACAAATTTTTATAATTAAACTTTTCCTTCTAATCTGTAAAGTGAGTAGCCTATTCTAAGTGATTTCTAGATTCCTCTTAGGCTGAGGACTCTACCATGCAACATTTGAGTTTAGCATTTTCTCCATGCATGTGAGTAAGACCCTTTTCCATATTTGGGCTACTCCCATGCTCAATAAGTGATAGAGGAGCAACTCTCTTGAGCCTTGTGTTCCCTTTATATTTTATGTTTTATGGAGACCACAAAAGAAAGTCTTCATAAGTCATGCCATTTTTACTATTCTGAAGATATAACCATCCCCTGGTTATAGATTGAATTGTGCCCCCCTCTATTCATATCTTTAAGTCTAGCCCCTGAAATTCAGAATGTGACTATATTTCATGATAAGACCTTTAAAGAAGTGCATAAATAAAAATGAGGCTGTTAGCATGGTTCCTAATCCAATCTGACTAGTGTCATAAGAAGAGGCAATTTGGCAGGCAACAAAGACATGAGAGATTTGCAAACAAGAGCACATAGTGAAAGGCACCCAAAACAGAGAGTATCCATGACCCCAGGAGAGAGCCTTCAGATGACTATAATCCTGCTGACACTTTGATCTTGGACGTTAAGGCTCCAGAACTGTGAAAAATTGAATTTTTGTTTGTTAAGTCACTAGTCTTGTATTTTGTTACTACAGCCATAGTAAACTAATATATCCATTTAATTAACTGGGACTTGGAATGACTTATTTACATTTCTTACATTTGAAGTATAGTATACTTTCAGTTAGAATAAATAAGTTCAAGAGATCAGTTCCATAGAATTAGCTGTAGTTGATAACATTGTGCTTTTTTGACATTGCCTTTTTAGAAAATGCAAAGAGTTCTCATCATAAAAATAATAACTAGGTAAGGTAATGCATCTGTTAATTATCTAGATTTAACCATTCCTCAGTGTATACAGACTTCAAAATATAATGATGTGCATAATTAGTACACACAATTTTATCGGACAATTCAAAAATGAATAAAGATACTTTCTTTGAAAGTTATAAAATTAAAAATGACATAAATGTTCTATTACATGTGTAACACGAAGTAGCCAACCAAACAATAATCTTTTCCCTTCTTAGTCCTGCCTTTGCTGATAAGTGAATGAGTAATCTTTGGAATGTAATTTCTTCTACTTTTTTCTCTTCTAGTAGTCACCTAGTCCACGTGCATAATTTGACCAAATAATTTTTATAAATGTTGACATATAACATCTTTGGGAAGCTATGTGAAATGCAGTTGGTCATATTTAATGAAATACACTGCTGAAGAGGACAGATACACACAAAATTCTAGCACTCTAGTTAACCTAGACTCCCAACTGCCTTACTTGGGTGAACTCTTGGATTTGCTTTACAAAGCTTCATGGATTTCACCACTTAGATAAACACTTCAAAGTCTAAATTTTCACTCAAATCTTACCTTAGGCATACATGTCTGCTGATCTTCCCAAAACCTAAAATGTGACAGGAAAATCTGAATGACTTTCTTTGCTTCCTACATTCTACCAAAAACTCCAACGAACAAGTCAGAGTCTGTTTCTTCTTCGCCCTCCATCCTCTTCCCCAGAACCTCAGCATCCACTACTGCACCATCTCTGCCCTGCTATGTAGGTGTGTTGTTAAATCAATATCTTCCTAATACATTTTTAAACACTTACTTCTGTATTTTGTGGGGTTTTTTTGTTTGTTTGTTTGTTTTTTTTGCGGCACCGGGGATCGAACTCACAACCTCGCGCCTGACAGACAGGCACTTAAGCCACTGAGCCAAACTCCCAGCCCTAAACACTTACTTCTGAATTTTATGAACTAGTAACAATTGGGGATAATAAAAATAAGATCAATAAATTTACTTGTATACCTGTACTAATTCAAGGAGAGAAAACTTTTAAGAAGAATACTTTTCTTAGTCTATTGATCAAATTCCATGATCTTTTTATTTTTCCCTCCTCCTTCTCTGTTACTTCAAAATCCAAAGCAGAATCTTCCCAGAAGCTCATAAAAAAGAAAAATAATAAAAACAAATGTAAGTTAAACTTTTTGCAAACCTTGGAAAATGAACTGTTCTGGTTCAGTTCAAGGTTTTGGCAAAGATCCAAGAGCAAATAAGAATCAAGATCACATATCCATAGTGAAAAGTGGAAAGTGTATATAGCGCAAAAGTAAACAAAGAACCAAAAAGGGTCCATCTAATTAAAGAGGAAGCTACTTTTGGTAATCAGGTACAATCAGAAATTGACTATGAGAATTTCCATTACTATAATCCCTCTACCAAAGATCATAAAGTAATAGATCAACATTTCAAAATGACAAATGCTTCAATAACAAAACTTAAGAAACTTTAAGTTTATTACATAAGAAAAATGTTTGAAATTAAAAAGGGCAGTCATTAATTTATTAATCCAGTTCTTCACCTACAAGTAGTGTGAGGAATGACCAGTTATTTCAGAAATAGTAGAATAACAGAGACAAGGCAAAGAACCAAAGAGGACATTCATTAAAATTTCGTTCTCTGGCAAGCAACAATGTTTTGGTGTCTCAACCCTGTTCACAACTCTTCCCAAAACGTCTCCCAACGATTGACCAAGTATAACCATGCGATCCAATTCTAGACAGCAACATATAAGCATTGGGTATTACTTTCAGGAAAGTTTTCTAAAGTATACAGACATCAGATATAGAAAAGATACAGATAAAATTTAGTCTTCTGTTTTTATCTCCTTTTGTTTGAGATCTGATATGAGGCCTAAAAGAACAGTAATTCTTTTGTGACTCTGCAGAGATAAAAATAAGGGTAAAGGTCTACATGCTAAAGATGACTGGAAAGTGGAGAAACTCTTTCTTGCAAAACCCATGTCAATCTGCCCAGCCCAGATTCTTGCTGTAAAAAACCAGTGCTACCTTTTTCTGTTTATTTATTAAGCTACTACAATTGTGTTTCCTGTTACTCATGGGCAAATATAAGGTCATAAGATATTTCACCGATAAAACAAGATGGCTTACTGTGAAAAAGAACAACCAGAGAGCTTGAAATAATTTTTATGATTTTACTAAAGATTGACATTTGAAAGGAAAAAAGAAGAGATTAGAAGGAAGAAACTGGAAATGAAGCTGTTTGTAAGTAAGGTGAGAAAGAGGATGTGAAACGACGAAAGGGAATTGGGGAAAAAAAGAATCAAGATATATCATGCAAGGGTACAAACTCTCTCCGATGAGTGTGATCTTTAAGTCAGACTAAAATGCACCGATAAAATTAATCAAAAATTTTGAAAGATTGACAAATTTTTTAAAATACAATGATAGAAGCACTGAAAGCAAAATAAATTTTTCCTCGTTATAAAACAAAAGAAAAATATATACAATGAAAGTTCAGATAAATAATAGAGAAATCTCAGGGTATGAAATCTGACACAATATTTCCAGAGAGAAAAGACATAAATGGGAAAATATAATTAAAGAAATTGAGACTTTTTTTCCTCTCTGAACTGAAGCACAGTACACATGACAAGTTGAAGGGAGTTACTTAATGCCCAACAAATTCAGGGGGAAAAAAGTCGGTCCTTTGCCACATTACAAAGAAATCTCATAATTTTAAGAACACTGACTAGAACTAGTAAGTTCCCAGGAGGAAAATACAAAGATGCTAACGACAACAAAAATTTTTTTTCACAATCAACAGAATAAGCCCTTAGAAAATTTAGTAATGTGCTAGCAACTGATATTCGATGTAAAGTAGTATATTTAGTCAAACTGTCATTCCAGGATACAATGAAGGACGTAAGCAACCTGCTCCTGCTCCTGATGTGTCACCCCTGGCAAGTTTCTACCTCTACCCTTACCCCTTCTCCCCTTACCCCACATTGAGGCAACCTGATAAGAAGGACCATACTCCCTCTGTAGGTCCCAGCACAATGTTCAAACATTCATCGTAGCCTCACCCCCTACCCACAATAAAAGCCAAAGCCACTTGTCTCTAGCTTCACTTCAATCCTTTCTGAAAGGTTTGGGTACTGGCACTGCTCTTGGGAGTTCCTCCTTATATGAGTAGTGAATATTTCACACCATCTTGGGAACATAAGGCATCAATTTTGAGTGGAAAATTGATCCTGCCTACTGTAAGACAGAAGCCAAGTTAATGTATTTCCTCTCACACAAGGCCTCAAAAATCTAAACTGCCGTGCAAACTTTCTGGAAAAAAAAAATCTTTGAAGTTACTCTCTAGAAAAGCATTCCCAAGGGACATGTACCTAAAAAGAAATGTGATTTAAGACACAAACAATCAAATCCAGGAGTGTAATGAAAGTAAATTCTGGAATTCCTACTCTGTTAGTGAGTCAGATGAAATTTGAATGGGAAATAAAAACATGCAGAAGCCAGAATTTCTAAGATAACTTCAAGAAAAATGGCATGATTAAGAAGTTAAAACTTCTTAGTGATATGAGACAAAAGTGTTTCTGATGTCAACAGGAATAAAAAGAAACAACTGAAAACTTCAGAGCAAAAGCGCTCAATAAAAAATTATGATTCAAACATGAAGTAAATCAATATGAGAAATTATTTTATATAGTTGATGACATGAAATTAAAAAAAAAGAATTCCTCTGACTTTGATTTTTGTTTAGTGGTGTGGAATTTTGCAAGTATAACGAGCATTTGGTTCCTTCCTCATTAGCTACAGACATCAAACACACAGTTGAGAATCTATTTCCTTAACAGAAGTTACTTACTTCAAATATGACTAGGAATATAAGAGCACAAAAGTAGAAGACAGGCTGGTAGACTACCAAGCAAATGTGTAGCTTGGTCATTTTTACCCTTTGAAGTTGGAAATTAAGCAACAGTGTGGTCCTTCAATTGCCTGAATGACTGGTTCCAAATATTGAATAGTAAATTTTACAAAGTTTCTTATTTAAATGATCCTAATTTTCCATAAAGATGACAAAAGCATAAAAAGACTATGTGACATGCAACTCAGTCATTAACTAATAACCCAATAAGCTGGCTACAAATGTGTGTATTATTATCAAATCATCTTTGGGTGTGTATAGCAGTCCCTTGGGACAGCATTCATTCCAAGAGGGACTGTGGTTCTTTATCTACTTACATTATGGTAATACTATAAATCGTATACTTGCAATCTGTGAATTTTTAAATAAAGGTAGGTTGTAATTCTTTATTTAAGAACAGCTTTGCAAAAGAAAGCTCATTGTTGATACTACCTACCCAAGAAATCTTGAACATTTATTCATCCTGAACTTTAGTTTTTCCATCTCATCTCTGAGGTGAGTTGACAAAAATTATATCTACCTCATGATGTTGTTGTGTTTGTTAAATTAGATAAGCCTTGTAAAAACAATGTTGGAACATGGTAATTATCAATGAAAAATGACCTACAGTCATTATTTTGCATGACCCTTGCTGTATAACATTGCTATCCTACTCTTCCAACTTCATTTTTTTCTCCAGATTCTCCTTCTTATCAAGAATTCTGTTTGTGTATGACTTTGAGTCATACAGCTGTTGACCTTTCAATATTTCAAGCATCCCTACCTAACCCCCAACCAAACACAATCTTCCAAGAACTCTGACCAACTGAACTTTCATCACCTCATTATGAAACAGAGCTTCTCTTCAATTAGGCAAGAGTAATCTAGTCCCGGGAGGGGCACTATAGTGAACCCAAGATAAGCATGTTAAAAACTTTACCTGTTATCTTTTTTTTCTTAATTTGTTAATACTGAACCAAGGTCTCCATTCATCCTTCACGTATGATCTTTCTGAATCCAACATCAGGATTTTACATACAGACTTACTAAGTAGCATCTGCAAATATTTAGCCAATCGTGCTAGGCAATCAGGGTCAATTCCTTTGGGGTAGGTTTCTTATATACTATGAATTTTCAAAACTAGTAAAGTATCTGAGAGTGAATTCAACAAGGGTCATTTCCTTCAACCATAGTTGGATATCAAGAGCACTGATTTTGAATGATAGAGTACTAGAGTAGTGCAAAATAAACCTCTTAGCCTTTTGTACTTCTGAGCTCATTGTGAATTCTTCCAGGAAGATGAAAGTAGTTGATAACAACAATGACTGACAACAATGATTAGTTCTGGCTTGAGTTGTAACTACCAATTGTTAGAAATTTATATTTTTAAATATTATTACTACTTTCATATGGGGGGATTTCCAAATCTAAATCACCTACGACCCATCATCAGATACCCACCTTAATTATCTATAATATCCTCTTCTCCACAGTGGTAAAGGCACAATACAAAGAGGGAAGGATAGCCGCTTGCTCAATACTGTATTAAGAATCATGGTGCAAGCCGGGCATGGTGGCGCACGCCTTTAATCCCAGCTGAGGTAGGAGGAGCGTTGTGAGTTCGAGGCCAGCTTGGGCTATATAGTGCAACCCTGCCTCAAAAAACTAGGGCTGGGAGTTTGGCTCAATGGCTTAGGCGCCTGTCTGGCAGGCACAAAGTTGTGAGTTTGATCTCTGGTGCCACAAAAAAAAAAAAAAAAAGGATCATGGTCCAAAGATATTATTGACTCTCTTTATTTTTAAGAGTGGTTTTGGATGGTATCTTCTTAAAATGAAATGCAGAATACAGCCTATAATTTTATATGTTATAAACAGAAAGGCTACTGCTCTGCAGTATCTTTTATAATAGACAAAATTCTAAAATTGGTCATATCATTGGCAGTCACAGAAAGGCACATAAACATCTTCTAAGACCTTTGGCTTGAGCAAATGCAGTTTAAGCCCAAAAATGAAACTTTGAATGGTGGTTTATTTACAAGATGTCTTTGAAATAAAAAAGATGTCTTTTATTTTTCTTCCAAAGTAAATTATTCAAATAATAAATTATCTTATAGTCCTCTTGATTTTAGAACCCAGAGACATAGCTTTTATTGTTATCAAACCACCAAATCACAAGTATATTTGAAGTAATTATTCTACTTGCTATATTTAATTGGAGAGCATTAATTAAATACTGTGTTTATTCTAATTCTTGTAGCAATTTCTCTCTGCAACTGAATTTCTGACTTAGAAGTTTACAAATAAATAATACAAAATGATATCAGATCTTCCAGGCATTTTTACAAACAATCACTTGGTTTGTTCATGAGCCTTCTCAGTTATGGTTGTTCTAGCAAATTCTAGGGTGCTCCTGAATGTGATAATCCCAAATTTTTATTTATGCATCCATATGTTCAATGGAATTTTTTGATCTTTTAAATCAGGGACTTTGTCAGATTCACCTAATATAAGCAGGACCTGGTGCACAGCACTTGATAAAAAGTTGAACATAAATGTGCTCCTCCTAATAGTAAGACTTAACTTTGAACAGGTAGTTTGAATTAAAATCAAACTTCTTAATCAAGTCACTGAGCCCCCTCTTCCCCTCCTTATCTACGAAGCTTTATTTACATTTTACCCTTCTTTTCTTGTTTTTTTCCTTTTTTTTTTTTTTTTTTTCCTCTCCTTCCCCTTCTCCCCTCCCTAGCTCCCATTTCTTTTGAACAGTTTCTTCCTACTTCACGATACCTATTATACACTTTGGTCCTTATTTACACTTTTGGCTTCTCACACCAGAGGAACAATGTGATATTTACATGTGGGCCCAGTTTATTTCACTAAAGAGTATAGTCTCAAGGTGCATCCACTTACCTAAAAATGTCACGACTTTATCATTATTTATGAATGAGTAGTATGCCATTGTATTAAAAAATGCATCTTTTTTTTTTATCCATTCTTTGGTTGATGGGCATTTGAGCTGTTTCCAAGATTAAGCTACTACAAACTGTGCTGCTAAAAACATGGGTGCTTTGGTTGACATAGTTTTGTCTCATCTCTGTCTGCAATGTGAGTTCCCAGTTTTCCCCATCTTGGACCCATCTCACCTCGTGGTTTTATTCTATAAAAATCCCTAGAAAAGGCAGGGTCTTTGGCAACCCACTCGGGACCCCCTCTGTCTCTCTCTCTCTCTCTCTGACAGAAGTTTTTTTTCTTTCCATAAATATATTCTGTTGTTAGGAAAAAAAAATGGGTGCACGTATATCACTGTGGTACAATGTTTTTAATTCATCTGGGAAGATACCCAGAAGGGGACTAACTGGGTCAAATGGGACCTGTAATCCTAGTTTTTTAAGGAATCTCCACACTGATTTCCACAGTGGTTTTACCAGTCTATACTCTCACCAACAGTGGAAAAGGGTTCCTTTTTCCCCATAGTCCCTCCAGCATTAATATTGTTTGATTTCTTGATGACAGCCATTCTTTCTGGAGTGAGAAGGAATCTCAGCATTGTTGTAAGTTGCATCTCTTGAATGATCAGAAAAACTGGCTTTCCAAATGCTTAAGACTAAAACTAGATTCATGTTTTTCACCATGCACTAAACTAAAATCAAAATGGATCAATGATCTAAATATTAAGGAGAAACACTAAGTCTTCTAGAAGAGAGAATAGATAAAACTCTTGAAAACATAGGTGTAGGCAAGATTTCATGAACAAAACCCTGATCACTCAGAAAATACAACAAAGAATCAACACTTGGGATCTTATTTTATTAAAAAACTTTTGCACAGCAAAAGATATTACCAATAGAGTGAAAAGACAACCCACAGAATGCAAAAAATTTTAGCCAGTTGTCCCTAAAAGGACTAATATCTAGAACATATAAAGAATTTTAAAAAATCAGACCCCCCTAAATTTAAAGACCCAGTTCAAAAATGGGCATCTGAAGTGAATAGACACTTCTCAATACAAATGACATTCACCTATATTAATTTTGAGAATTTTATATAGAAAATAAACCAAAGTGAAACTGATTTTTAATCTTGATGAATAATAACTTGAATCTGAAAATGAGGAAGCACATTATATTTGAATATACACTTTATATTCTAGAATCTGCGAACCTTGATTGGCACAGAAATACATTATGTAGTGAGGAGTTGTAGCTGATATTGTACTCCCAACTCCCTGTTTCCTTATGTAAAATTTTATTATTTGGAATCACTGAGTAAGATGTCATTTTAAAGGGCAAATAGATTCTGTTTCTAAAGAGGCAGAGTCTTGAATTCTATTCTGAATAAAAGTGAGCCCTGTCTCTCTCTCTCTCTCCCCCCACTTTTTATTTAGTATAAAAGCCAAAATCTGGAATTGCAAGATCTTAAAAGATGAAACATCTAGACCATGAGGGAAATGTGTTCTGTGGCTACAGCTAGCTATATCTCTGCAGACGATGATTATCTATGAAATACCTGCCTTCCTGGACTTGATGGCAGACATCACCTGGGATTCTATTCTTGTGGAAGAGGCAGATTAACTCAAATGAGTCCCAAGCAGGAAGGAACCCCATCAAGATGAAACAAGCTCGCAGCTCACGAGAGCCGCCCACAGGAAAACCATTGACGGGACCTGGGCCTGAGGACTCAGAGGGCAGCTCACATCCAGGCTCTAGGCCTGTGTACAAATTCCCTTCTGTGGTTCTTTAATTATTTAGTAAAATTACAAGGCTATAAATTCTGCAGTGGAGAAGTTGGGGGAAACCACAGGCTCCTCTTAGAAAAAGTACAAGAGCAGCACCAGTCTGTGGGCCTTGGGACTGGAGGCCCAGGGTGACTTCTAGAAGAGCAGAGCAGCCCATAGCTGTCTGTGGGCAGAAGGATAACTAGGATGGATTTGAGATCATGGAAGCTTTCTCGAAAACATTTTCAGGGAACTTTGATGAGCAACCTAGAAAGATGAGATTTTAGTAGTCAAGCAAGATAGGGAGCACTTACCATCACATGTGGTATTAAGGCAAGAACAACCTAATTTTGTCATCAGTGCCAATTGGGCTCTATTCCTAGGCACACTTTACGTTCTCTGGGTGCTTTTTGCCCTAAGTTTGATCTTCTTTGCACATTTTGGGATGACTTTCTCAAAGTGCTGTGTGTATATAACACATTTTTTTTTTTTTTTTTTTTTTTTTTTTTTTTTTTTTTTTTTTTTTTTTTTTTTTTTTTTTTTTTTTTTTTTTTTGTGGCACTGGGGATTGAACTCACAACCTCTCACCTGTCAGACAGGCACTTAAGTCACTGAGCCAAACTCCCAGCCCTGGTTTTTTGAGGCAGGGTCACACTGGGTAGCTCAGGCTGGCCTTGTACTCACGTTGTAGCCCAAGCCGGCCTCAAACTCACAACACTTCTCCTACCTCAGCCTCCGGAGTGCTGGGATTAAAGGAGTGCGCCACCGCACCCAGCTTAACACATTTTCTTTTACTCCCGCGTTAATTATTTTCAGTGCTCAAGTGCATAGAGTCACTTTGAACATAAACAAACAAACCATCAAAAAGATCCCATTTTTGCATTTTCTCATAAATCATTCCTTATATCAGGCTGGTTTCTGACATTTTACTCTTCTATTTCTCATTCATTATTTCCTCAACTTTTCCTAGCATAGCACCCCTTATATTTGTGTGGCCTGCTGAGATAAGCAGAGTTAAACTGATTATGCTTCAAATGCTTGGCCCTAAAAGCCTCAGGCCCACACCAGCTGCCCTAAGTGTTGAGACTGGGAATCTCTAGGTCCACACTGTCCCATACAGCCGCCATTCACCTCATGTGGCTGTTGAATCTTTAAAATGTGGCTAAACTGAAACGTACTGTAAATGTAAAAAACACACTAAATTTGGAGCATTCCATTTTACAAAGGCCATATAAAATATCTCATTAATAATTTTACATATGTTGCATCTTGAAATGATAATATTTTAGATATTCTAGGTTAAATGAAATGTATTATTAAAATTAGTTTCAGCTGTTCTTTTTTTTTTTAATGAAACTGAAAGTGGTAAATTTCATATGTGGCTCCACATAGATTTTTTACTGAACTACATTGCTCTGAATTAAGACATTATTCCCTATTAAAATGCAATTGTGGCTTCTCGGAGAGTATGGGTCCAGTATACTCTCCAAGGTCAATCCATCAACCTGTGGACATGTCTTTCATTCTGTTCCCCCTTCGTATCCCTCTCCTTTCTTCCAGCTCCTTCCCATCTTATCAATAAAGCTTTCTCTACTCCCTTTCTATCCTAACTTTTCTCTCTACCTACTTTCCCATTCAACTTACTGCTTGTATATCTCCCTCTCTTATCCGGTTATTGAAACCTGACTCTAACACCATGGGCCCACTGGCAATGACAGCTTTCTGTTTGGCCTTGTGGTCTCTTGTCTTTCCTCAAAAATTTCTCCTTGTTAGTTTCTTGTCCAAAAATCTTTTGTCTATTCCTACTTCACCAGGCCAACACAGGCAGAAACACTGAAATGTTTTGCTCATCTCTCTTGGCTCCCCACCTTAGGTGGAACCCAAACTCAGGCTGTGAGGACTGCCCTACATGCACCACCTCCCCGCTTTGACCTCTCCCCATCCCTGCCTTCCACGCTCATTTTTATCTTCTGTGGGATCTGAAGAACCTCCTCACAGGGATATTCCATTCTCGAAGTATCTTCCCAGATTGCTCTGGGATTCAACAGTTCAGCTATCTGCCCTCCTCGTGTTTCTTCTGCATCTACGGGTGATGTGCCATCCTTTCCTGTAGTCCCTAGCCTCACTGAAAGGCATACACAATTCCTACTCAGTCTCCTTCCTTGAGATCTTGCTCCACTTGCCCCTTAAATACTAATGCATTCCAATTCTTTCTGCTTGCTCTTTAATCTCTTTCTAAGAAGTTTAATCTTCTCTATGATTTTAATAACCATTCACAGGATAGTTGAATCATACATAAAGTTCTAACCCAGAAATCACTCCTCATGACCAACCTGCACATCCATCTTTTTAGCAGACATTTTTTATCAGAATATATTATCCACATCTCAAATGTCATTCATCTAAATCCGAAGGTATGTTCTTACCCAGGCCCAAACCTTTCACTTCTTCAACACTTGACCAGTCACCAAATTGGCCTTTGGGCATTTACGCATGTACATTCACTTAGTTTAGGTTGCTTCCTTGTAACTATCATTCCCTTTGTAGCCAGATAAGTAAGACTCCAGCTAAGAAGGCCCTGCCCTGATTAGAGTACCTCCACTTCAATCTATCATTGCCCCCGTGGCCACCTAAGACAACATCAAACCAGTTTGAATTTCCATTATTTCCTTTTTATGCTCTTTCTTCATCAGAACTGCAATTATGTAATTATTTATATAGCTCTGTTTGATGTTTGCTCATCCTAATAGTTTTACATTCCATGAGGGCTAGAACTGTTCATGGATAGAGTCCCTGACAGCAAATAACAGTTCCTCAGGTCTAGATTTCTTTTATGGAAAGTGGAGATGATAATTCTAGTCCAAGTTTTTGTTCATGCTTAAATTAGATGATTAATATAGTTCAACAAAGGACAATATCTGGCCCAAAGTAGGCCATGGTACTCCCCAAAGTTCAGGTAAATAGATTTCTGAGAAAGAGGCTGAATTGGGCAAAGCCATAGCCTTGCTGGAGGGAGGTGGCAAGGAAATAAAAAACGAACAACTTCAGGGTAAAAGTGACAGATGGGGAGCTGGATGGAGTAATAAAACTAACTTTTCAAAAGGGTCCAGTGTCCCCAACACAACCAAACCCTAAGGGGACTGTCCTATCCCGTTTCCACAGAGAGGGCTATCCCCACTGATCTGGAGAGACCTTCTCCACTGGTCTTTCTGTGGAGACAATAACCCTTTGGATAATGTTCCTCACCCTCCTCAGTGGGGAGAATGTCTTCGTCTCTTTCTAACGCCACATGGAACAAGGAGAATGTGAGGGCAGCCTTGCAATTTCCTCCTCCTGTGCAAATCACATTGGATCCAGGCCCTTGGTCTGCCTCCAACAGGGTTGAAGATTTAGAGACTTTTGGCCACTGGCCTAAGGCTGACTCTCAGAACCCAAATCTCTCCATAGATGGGTTCCAAGGTCAAGTTTTGAGGCTTAGAGTAGAAAGATCCCTGCAGGTCTTCAGTATAATGTATAGTAAAACTTTAGTTAGTTAGAACTTCGAGAATAGGTGGACTTCTATTAACATAGCTGATGCCCTTTTGGACCTTAATAGTTTATAGTTCTTCCTTACTGGCTAGAATTCAGAATGGAAGATAAATGGAGACCTTAGAATCTAGAACATCAATAATTGTCTCTAGAATAACATTTGCTATTTATAATGTATTATCAGATCTTTTATCTCATTTCTTCTTTTCGATTATGAAATTTAGGTAAAGAGGTATTATGGTTTTGCATATGAAAAGCATTCATGTTTAGAAAGCTGCTAAACTGTAAGGCTGAAATTCAAATGTAGATGATCATAATCCATATTCTTGGTTCTTTTCCCTTCCTTACCCAAAAAACACAAAGTGGAGTCCTTCCTCTGAAAATGATGTGTGACTCTGTGTTCTGTGTGGTCATTAGGATCAGAGGAAAAGCCAAGCCTTTAGAGAAAGCTTTTGAAGTGGCCACACACTAGGGAATCCTTTTTCCTGACAGAGAAATAACCTTTCTTCTATCATCCTTAACCTTAAATGGTGGAAGTTAAAAATGGACTTAAATCACAAAAATACACAGAAGCAGAAATTAAACAGAAGGGTAAAAATAAGGCACAATGGCCTTAATTGCCATACATGAGCAGCAAGAAGAAATTAAATCAACTAGCTCCTCTCAAACCAACTAAGATGGTCCTATCATTAATGTCTCTTCTTTGGTTATGAGAAGTAGAACACATTCCACTGGTCTCCGAGGGTGACTGAGAAATCAAGCCTCACAGCAATGTGGCTGCCCTTATTATTCTTTTTCTGAAATATGTGTATTTGTCTAACTGTCAAGTTGGATGTTATGATCTTCACCTTTCTCATATCCTCACCACTCAGGCTACTGCACCTAAGGCCCCTCTCTGAGAGTCGCAGACATGTCTTTGGATGCTCTTACAGGCTGCTTCAGGGACAGTCACAAGGAACTGGATTGCCATCTAGGCTAGTGAGATTAGTTAGTAGTTGGGATATGTAGTATGTGATCAAAAATATAGACTTCGGAGCCTGATATATAGGTGTTCAAATATTCAGATATGACCTCTACTTCACATATACTTCAAGCGTATCTCTTAAATTGGCCAAGCCTGTTTCTTCGTTTTGTAAAAATAAGTATAATGCCTACTTCTTCTGGTTGCTGTGATATAATTTCAGTGACATGATTCCACAATGCCTATTAGACAACAAGTGTTTAATAAAAGCAAAATTAGCTAGAAGTAAACCTTTCTAAATCTCAGGGGTTTTTTCCGTATCTTTTTTCCTTATCTTGTCTTCGTTTAGAACCATTTTCATAGTTCTTGATGTTCATGCGTCAACCCACCTACTGCTTGAAACTTTTGGAAGGAAAGTCCTTTGCAATAATTTGCAGAAAATATATGCCCCAGAATATCCAATGAAAGAAAAAGGAATCTGCCTGTAATGTCATGCTTTGACTATATGTTTGGCCTAATTATTTAGCTATAATGCACATCTCTCACAATCAAAGTTCATTCAGTCTGTACTAGGTAGTCTGTTCTGTATAGAATGCAGCAGGGCAATGGACTCTCAGCAGCCCTGTAGTGTTTCAGGACTACCTAAAGACAGCTACACAACTCTGCTCAAAGTGTGAAGAGAATACAACCCAAAGCTGTAGACCACATTCAACCTTTACCTTGATTCAGTTTTTGTTCAAAAGATTTAAGCGAGAGAGATGTAACAAAAGGCTAATGGCCTAGATACAAAGCCATCGGTCTGGAGGGAAAGATTTTGTTCCACAACATTTTACAACTTTCAGGAACTCAGTATTACTTTTTTAAAGGAGGAGGAGCACAAGAAGAGGGGAAAAAACTGCTTATGGACATAGACCTTCCAAGGAGCATATTTTGAATTAGAAGCACCTACATTTGCCCCAAAACAGTTAAAATCTCCATGGGGGAAGGGACTATACCATCTGTTTTTAATGATCCCCACTATGAATATAGCATTTCGAAAATGTACATTAGGTTACATTGTCCATGGCCCAACAAAGCACTAAATTTTATAACGCAACTGTACCAGAGTAGACATTCATGAACAAGAAAGTGCTTTTATGAGAACACGAATCCCAGCAAGGTACATTCTACACAAGAAGAAAAAATATATTCAATTTTTTTCAATTTAACTGCTGATGAATCAGACTATATTATTATTATTTTAAAGTGCCAAATGACCTCTGCAAATAGTCCTCCGAGTGGTTCTGAAAGAATCAGTGGCTGGTAATAATCAACATCTCCCACTGAATAGGAACCTGAAAGACAAACGGACCTGGTTGAAAACCAGTCATAGTACAAGTCTTTACACTGCAGGACCTTGCAGTGTGTGCCTGATGGTGGTGAGGCGGGGGGGGTGTTTTGTAAATAACCTCCATTAAGTCTGATCTGAAAGTGCTCTCTTCCTATTTCATCAATAAGGTTACTGTGTGACTTTAAAAAATTCCACTGCTCTAGGAAAACTTCTGTTTCCTTTTATGCCCAGATTTAGCAGGTTTTTCAAAGCCCTTCTTATTAAGAAAAGTTGTGGCTGGAAAAATGGATAAGTAGTTACAACTATTCCAGGAAGCTATAAATATTCTGGTTTAAGTCATTTAAGAAATTATCCTCTCCTTTATTGTCTCTCAGGGCCCACCTACAACCTGGTGCTGCCCTCCCAAAGTGAAGTGGATGGTCCTAAATGATCATAGGTGGGTTTTAAAAAATAAACACAAAATTAGTTTCACACCTACTTAGACAGCTTAGAATTTTAATGTGTGAAGTATGCCAGGACTCTGCAGTGAAATAAAGCTTTGCATTCAAACTGATTTAAGCCAATCAGAAAACAGTACAGAGCGCTGCCCATTTCATAATTAGGGAGCATTACTCCAAGTTCTAGATTTTACTTATTAATGAATAAAGAATTACTTGACCCACTTTTGCCATTTATTCATAAGGGCCTTGTTTTCAAAAAGTGTTAAAATAGCATGAAGGCTCTGATTTATGCCCACCAAATCCAGGAAATTCAAGTTAATCCTCTGAACTATTTGTGTCTCATTCTGTAGCAAACATTCTATATAAAACTGTGCTCTGTTTGAGGATAACACAGAATAAAGAGACTACAGGAGATTTTCCTGCACACAGTTTTCTCAGCTTTAATACTCAAAGCTGTATTCCAATGTAATTTCCATTGTCTTTCTCTGTCTTCCACAGCTTGATTCCATTCATGCTGTTGCCTATCCTTGGTTTTACCCTTGCACACCCAAAGTCCTTCCTTAAAGATTGGGGACCAACCAGCAATTCTGACAGGCCAAGAGTTCCTCGGGCACAAGAACTCACAAACTACAAGAGTTAAAAGTGTTCTTTTTCTTCCCCTCTTTCCCAAATGCCTTTCTGTGGATATCAGATGCTGGAGAAGTTTCCTAGTGAAAAGAATGCAGCACAAAAACAACTGAAGTACAAATTGGAAGACAAAAATTTGTGTTTGCCTTCCTAGAACTGCCCTTTAGCCCTTTCTGACAATTTCCCAAATACATTTATAGGTTCACCTCTTGTAGCTGGTTATCCCTGCTGTACATTCCAATTTCCCTAAGTATGAAATTAAAAGGGAAGATTTAAGTCATTAATGCCTCCTCTAATTCTGAGATGTTGCCTCTTTGAAACCTCCCTATATGAAATGATTTTTCCATCTTTGAACTTCGGGAATATCCATCTTCCCATTCTTAACACTCACTCATACTAGTTCAAATACAAGTTTTGTCACATGCCAGCTCTGAGACCTCGATCAAGTTTTCATCTCAAGCTTCAGTTTCCTCATCCGTCAATATGAATCATAATGGTTGGTAGCAATCACTCTAAAGTTGTTTCAAGAGTTAGAGGAAAGAACACGTATAAAGAGCCCATCATAGTGGTTGCCAATTATTAAATAATAAATGTTAACTAAAGCTACTTGTAGCTAATTTTTCTTTTGTATGTTTCGCCATGTCAATCAGGAATTCAACAGTATTTTGATGATTACTTGATTTTCAGCCATTGGCATTCCATATCTAATTTTCTGGTGAATATGTGACTTCTGGAATTCAGCTCTTAATACTGTATGAACATAATGATAGTCTTAGTTACTTTTCTCATTGCTAGGACAAAATACCTGATACCCAAAGTTAAAGGAAGCAAGGTTTATTTAGCTCACGGTTTGTAGAGGTTTCAGTCCATAATAGGTTGACTCCAAGACAGGGTGGCACATGGCAGAGGGGCAGCAGTTCATGACAGCAGTAGACAGCAAAAGCAATAAGAAAGAGAATGAGACAAGCCTCTTTCTATCCTGATATTGTATCCAGTCTACCAGGATTAGCACAGTGCCAGTCCAATCAGTGGACTGATCCACCAATTACCCACCCTTAATCCCAGCACTGTTGATCCCAGCATTGCACTATAATCAATCACAAATTCTAGATTCAGTTACTTCTGAAAAAGTTCCATCTAAAAGTGCCTGAGGCTTTGGAAGGACATCTAGACCCAAACCATAACAATAATCCATGACTATATTTTCAGTCTTCCAGAATTCCATTGCTATATCAGTAATTTTACAAAAGCAGCCTATAAGCAGAAGTGGCAGTGGGTCTTACCCTGGTCAGGAGATATCAGAAAAGGCTGATCAGGGGGGAAGCTGAAGTCAACTTGTTTGGAAGCCCTCCTGTGCCTCCCTTACAATGAGCATTCCAGTACATATGAATGTATTTCTGTGCTCATCGGCTTGTTTTGAGAGAGGGAAGGAGGAAGAAATAGAGACTGAGAAGAGAGAAACAACATAAATGAAGAAAGAAGGAAAGTAGAGGAAAAAAGCAAAAAAGTGAGAGGAGAGAAGAGAGAAGAAGATGCCCTGAAAAGGGAAGAGTGACAGAAAGGTCTTGTGAGGAATGGAAGACAGAAAGAAAATTTCATGTGGCTCTGAAGCTGCACAAAAAGCTCCATTTCCAAGTCTGTGTTTGCCATCTGCCTCCCTGAACTAAAATGCCAGTGGAGAAACATAGCTAATACATAGGAAGACTCCACTCTGAAGCTGACATTTTGCCAGTGTTACGTTTGGATTACAATTCTCATTTGATGGACATTTCTATTATGGAGCACAGATGGGTTCTCAGACTAAGGCACCTGCATCCGATCGTCATTTCTAATCTGACTTCTTTGTATGGGTGCTTTCTAAATCTGAGGAGAATGTGTGCAAGACAGACATATGTTGTTTAAGGATGTTTTCCTACCAGGTACTTTTCCCTCCACTACACATCAGAAATTCCTAGAATTCCATAAAAAATTTATGGATACTGAAGAACATAAAAAGGAAAAAAGAAATTTATAAAATTTCAAGTTCTTGGGAGAAAAAAAAGAGTTGTAGTAGTGACTTCCAGGCTGGCTGGCCAAGCTTCCAGAAGACCCAGCATTATTTCACAAGGAATGTCCAACTCCACACTGACACGGAGTTGCTGAATAGTTTACCTTTTGGTTGACTTAAGAATACAGTGCTCTTAACTAAACCATGGCTCCACTGGGGAAACCAATCAGACATCAGATTTAAAACCCAACAAGTAACATGAATGGCCTTCTGTGATTCGAGGTAAAGAGCAGTGTTGTTAGGAATTCCCCAACCTTCCAGGCAGATCTGGGAATGTTGAAATTGATTAACACACCAACGTCCATTTGGGGAAAGCATACTATTTTGCCTCTACATAGGCGGCTTATCTGGTTGACGATGTGGATTTTCAATGACGATTAAGTTTTATAGGGGAAACACGAGCAAAAGCCTCCGAAACATAATTTCCAAAGCAAAAACTAATGTGTTTTTTTGGTTTCTTGGTTTTGTTTTGGTTTTAACTGCAAGTGTAATCATCAAGTGGTTGCTGGTCTGTCAGATGCTCAGATTTACTGGAACGCCTCATCTCCCAAAAGGGAAGAGATCATTTCCTGTGAATTCCAAGTCATGCAGATTATTGCAGTGTAGCTATTTCCTCCTCTTGCTGAGCACCATTCCTGACTATCTCTGCAAAGACCAAATTCCTCTGCTGTGTAGCTGTGGACATCCCTGGCCCATTTCCATGGAAGCACATAGCAGGCGACCCTTGTGCCTGGGTACTGGGCCAAAAACTTTCCACTCTTAGAAAACATATTGGCCTCTAAGATTTCAGTGCTATTTGAGAACAGATACTTCAGTTTTTAAGAAGTTCTCTTGTGAAATATATAGCTATGTTATGATTGAGGTCATGCCCTATCACGAGATGGAAAAACAGAAATCTACAAGGGTTAGAAAAGGTGGGATTTATGTAAACCTTCCCGTGTGTGTTTTCATTGCATGACTGTGAAATACTTTGACATTCTGAAACCAGGTCTATTCGAGACACTGTGGTGCCAAATGGCTTAAGTTTAAATCACAATTCTACCACTTCTGGGTGAACTTGAGCATGTTTCTTGACATCTCTGACTCTCTGTTTCCTCATTCATATAATGAAGATCTTTTAACACAATCAAATACCATATTCTTAGGGTTGTTAGCATAATTAAATGATGCAATATATAAGAAGTTCAATATACAGGAGGCAGTCCATAAGTGGTGATCTCCTAATGTAAGGTCAAAGCAGTTAACAGACTTTGTATCAAAACACAGCCATCATGAAAACTAAAATTCATGCTTCCTAACTTGTTCAGTGACCTGTTAAACTAAATTACCTCCCTACCAAATGACTCTTTTTCTTCAAAGATTTTTAAAGAATTTAATTCTCATGTCATGTTACAGTCAGTTGGTTAAAGAATGTAATTTCTCCCCCAGGATAGAAGTATTCTGATACACATATGTTAACTTGGGAGAGTTCAAGTTTATTTTTAAAAGAGTTTTTATCTGCCATCGTCCCTGCCCTGGCTTGTTCCTTTATCCCTTTACCCCAGCTCCAACAGGCCCTTGGCTGTTTAGTTCTGTTGCAGGATTCTGTTCTAACCATTCTTCAATCTATACTCTTCCTTCAGAGTTCAGATCAGCATCTTGCTTGCGTGTAACCTAATTAACTGAATGTTTCTTATTTCCCTTGGAATGTATAGAACTTATGGCCTGTAAAAGAAGTTTACATTTAGTTATCTTATTATTCTTATCATTTCATGTATTGTTTCTCAATCTAAATGAGTTATTTGAGTACAAAAACCATTCCATGTATTCTTCCCCTGTAATTTTCAACTTAGCATTCCCACACAGTAGTGCTCAATAAATACTTCTTTTTATTAAATTCATAAGCAGAGGGTCTATAAATGAAGTTTCACCAACAGCAATATTTTTTTCTGGTACTTTTCTCTTTCAGCTCTACCTCTGATGGAAGTTGTTATCCATTACTATCCTAGCATCACCAATGATAAGTGTTAAGTTTTTCCAGTTCCCTGAGAATTGAATTACTGCTTCCTTCCATCCAATCCTCGTGGGAAGGAAACATAGCCATTAGCCACAAACGTATGTGATTTTTATTATAAGAAATAGAAATAGCTAAAGCAGAACATGTGGTTTAGGCCCTGATGGATGCCTTGGGGTTCAACTTCATATGATATAATGCAGCTGTAGAATTAGCAGGGATAAGCATGAGTACACAAATCTAGGATACAAACTATGGTGGGGAATGAAACATCATACAGTGAAGAGCATGAATAAAACCAAAAATTGCAGAAGCATTTTATTACTCAAAGATAATGACATCTAACGTTAGTGTAAATTCTTTTGGTCTTTTTTAGGTAAACATATTTTTTAAAGAAACTGAGATTATAATATATGAAAATGCATTTTTGAAATATGTGTATTTGTTTTGCTATTTGAGTTTTTATGAACTTTTTCAGGTTATCCTATAAATTACCCCATTGTGTCAGTTTTTGTATGATGTCCATTTTATGCTCCAATTAGCAAGCAATTCTGAAATGCAAAGCTAGAACTTTTTTATTCATGACTTTCTTCCTAGTAGATTTGTCCATGCATTCGCCATACATTGATCCTTTTTGCCGCTCATCACCTGCCTTCCCCTACCCTCACTCCTAGTTTCAGGGCTTCAGTGTGTATAATGTATTTTGCTCCTATCATTCCCCTGCTGCCTTTACACCCTCCTTCACTTCCTTCTTATTCCCTTCCTTTTCTCCCTTCTACTTTCTTGTCCTCTTTTTTAGATTCCACATATTAGAAGGAACATAAAATGTTCATCTTTCTGAGTCTGGCTTATTTAATGCAACATCATGATCTCCAGATCCATCCATTTTTATTGCAAATAACAGGATTTGTTTTTTTCTTGTGGCTAAATAATACTCCATTGTGTATGCAAAGCACGTTTTCTTTATTCTTTTATCTGTTTATGGGCATCTAAACTGGCTTCATATCTTGGCTGCTGTGAATTGTGCTGCAATACTTGAGTGTGCAGGTATCTCTGTGGTACGCTGACTCTAACTGCTTCAGATGTGTGCCAAAGAGTGATCAAACGGTAACTGTATTTTCAGGAACCTCTGTACAATAATGTCAGTACTAATTTACATTCCTATCAGATATATAGAAGCATTCTTTTTTTCCTGCATCCTCACCAGCATTTATTATTTTCATACTCACGTTAATGCCATTTTGATGGGGGTGAAATGCAATCTTAGAACAGTCTTCATTTCCATTGGCCTAATGGTTAAAGATGTTTAACCTTTTTTCATGTGTTTATGGCTGTTTGTACTTCTTCCTTTGAGAAGAATCTGCACAATTCATTTGCCTGTCTATTGATTGGTCTATTTGGTATATTTTCTAGCTGTTAACCTTCCATTAGAAGAAATAGCTAAAATATTTATGTATCAGTTACTATATCCATAAGAGAAATTCTCTAGCAATGGAACTCCTGCAGCCATCAATGATTTTTGCTCTCAGTTTCTGGTGTATTTTTTGCTCATCTTTGTGCTTTGTGTTTAATGCTCCTCACTCTCTGCTTGCCTTCTTCTGTGCCCCAGGAGATGGGTCTATACAGACTTCACTAACAAGCTCCCAGAACCTCTTGCTTTTGGTTGGGTTCAGACTCTGAAGCCTGATAGCAAGAATTTGGAGGGATATGTTTAGGAGAATGAAGTTGGAGTGCATACTCCTTTGTCTACCTCTTCCCTGGAAGGTTTGATACAGGCTAGCTTCATCCCTCTGGTGGGTATCACAAGTCCTATGTAGTAGTCTTCTCCACAAAGCTCTTCTTTTCTGTTTTAATTTTCATAATGGCTTCTTCTCCTCATACAACAGGACTTTAGTGTCAATAAAGTTGACTGTCATGAAGCCCCAGGACAGTGCACTGTCCCTCTCAAAACCTTTGTAACTAGTCTACCAATTGAAGTTCCAAATTGCCAGATTTGAATGTGCCATCAGTTCATAGCCATGCCACTGGCTGAGTCATTCCCTTGACAGCAAAACTTCTCACATGAGTTGTCATTATTTACTGTCAGTCCTATCTCACTTCATTTTCTATCTTGAAAAATTCTAATCATGCTTTTTCTCTCCTGCCACTGTCACAAACCAGTAATGCATCCCACACTGCCACATCTAAAGCACAGATCTCAGGCTTCATCTTTTTCACCCTATCAGCAGTACTTGGCCTAGTGAATGGGTTCTTACTTCTTTAAATTCTTTAAACACTTCACTTTGGGGACACCATTTGTGTTTCTCCACTATCCTTTGCTGGTTCTTCCATACCTTCCTAACTTCTAATATTGAAGTTGCAAGAGCCTCACTTATTAGATGTCAGGTTAGTCAGTTTTGAACCACTGTGGCAAAATATCTGACATAAACAATTTCAGGGAGAAAGGGTGTAGTTTTGGCTCACAATTGTAGAGGTTTCAGTTCATGGTTGGCTGGTTGCAATGCTGGGAGCTTTAGATGAGACAGAATATCATGGGGTAGGGTGTGGTGGGGTAAAGCTGCTTACTTCATGGCAGCTAGCAAACAAAAGAACAAGAAAAGATATACCCACCAAAGGCAAGCCCCCAGTGACATACTTCCTCCAACTGAGCCCTATCTCATGATAGTCCATACAGCTATGAACTCATCAGTGGGTAAATCCATTTTAAGGTTAGCACCTTCAAAATCCAATCACCTCTATAGCTGACTCTTAATCCAATCAAATTGGCAAGATTAACTGTTAAGGACCTCTTCTCTTCTCTACTGATATTTACTCTTGATGGTTTCCTTTTGTTCCATGGCTATTATCTCTAACCAACTACTTCCAAATTTATGTATCTAATTTTTATCTCTCCTCTAAACTACAGATTCATACATTCAACTGTTTAGCCAATGTCTTACCCAAAATTATCTCTACTTTCACATATAGAAAACTTAACACTTCATTTTTTTTTAAACCCACAAATAAGTAAATGGAAACTCCATTTACTGGCTTCCCAGCTCAACACTTTAGTGCTACTTTTCTTTTTCTCACAGTACACATTTGATCTATTAGGAAATTCCATTTATTCTGCCACTGAACTATACAAAAATCCAATGGCTCCTCAGCAACTTTCCCCTCCATCATGTCTCACTTAGATGAGAGAACTGCTTCTAAATTAATCTCCATATTCTCACTCTTTTTTGCCTTTCTCCAAGGGACTTTTCCTTTAAAGCAGTTATTATGTCATCTATTAACACCTGGGGGCTTTTTATCTCATTCAGGATAATGCAAAATCTTTCCAATGATCTGTAAGACCCCATGGTGTTGAATCAGGGTGGCTCTCTAGTCTTTATCTTACACCATCTCTCCCTCATGCATTGTCCTTGCTGTTTTTTACACACGCCAAACGTGCTCTCACCTCAGAAACTTTGCATTTACTGTTCTTTCTTCCTGGAATGTTTCTGGAATGTTCTTTTGCTAGGCATCCACCAGAGACTGCTTCCTGATCTTTTTTTAAACTCTGTTTAAATGTCATGCTAACAGAGACGCTTTCCATAAAGACTTCCTTTAAAAAAAAACACACAAAACTGACCCTGCCTGCCACTCACTTAATCTGTTCCTGTTTTTTATAGCAGCAATCACCACTTGATATATTTTATGTTCATTTTTCACTACTTATAGCTTTTTTCCATCTCCTAGAATTAAGCTCACTCAAAGCAATGTTTTCTCCCTGCTAGATCCTCAGTACTGAAAACTGCACCTAACACAGTAGTAGGCATCAGAGAAATACATTTAATAAATACATAAATGAATGAAAAAACATGTATTGTGTATTTTTGTTTTTAAATGTTCATTATGGAAGTTTAAAAACATAAAAATAGAGGACATAATTTAAGGAGACTTTATTTACTCCCTAGTGAATTACAAGTAATACATAGTCAATTTTTGCTTATTTTTCTCTCCCAACTTCCCTCCATCCACATAGATGATTTTAAAGCAAACCCCAGAAGTCGTTTTGTCTGTACACTATATGTGGATTTTTAGCTATCCTTCCAAGATTCTTTCAATTTATATTCACAATGAGCAGTGTTTAAAAGGTCCGTGTTCCCACTTTCTATACAAACCAATAGATAAAATCGTGTAAACACTATCTTTGGCAAAGTCATCAGTGAAAAATCCTCTTCATTCTTTCATTTTTTTTAACTAAAAGGAACAATGAAGAAAAAGAAAGTTCTTGAAGTCCACGATGATGTCCTCTTCAACTTTCTGCTTGTTACAAATCCAAGAAACTAACAGAAAAAAAAATTTGTTAAATTATATCTTTCTAAAAGTTTGCTCTATATAATTATATATATTAACTTACTTAATTGCAAGATGCAAGTTTTATCTTAACTATTTCAGTACATTTCACCATAGGGAACATGAGAAATAGTCATTTTTTTGGGAAAAAAAATTGTTTTTAAAAATAATTTTAAGTGGATAAGCAGAGAACCTTGAGTGAACAGAGAAATTTATGAGGTAAAAAAGAAATCACATATCTCTAGTCAGTATCTTTTTCAAGTAGTCACCTCAATAGATTAATATAGATAGATAGATGATAGATAAGAGACATAGGGAGGGAGAGAGGCAGAGAGAGACAGGCAGAGAGAGAGAGAGAAAGAGAGAGAGAGAGAGAGAGAGAGAGAGAGAGAGAGAGAGAGAGAGAGAATGATTTCCAGAGGTTTTGCTCAGTCCTGCAGACATCCTCCAATTCTGGAAATAGGAAGCCAGTCTTGATGCTCCAGGCCTCTTACCGGCCTTGCGACTGGAGACAGACTGTGGTCCTGGCAGCGCTGTGTGAGGAAGGTTCAGGCTGGCAGTTCTGGAAGCTACACAGGACAGCTCTGTGGATCTCTCTGGAGAAAACCTTCTGTTCTCTGAAGTGTTCACATATTAAGAATCTAGCCACATGGGATAGACATGTAAAGACAAATGGGAATATTTAAAAGCAGAAAAGGAAATTTAACTTTCAGAAGAGCACTCTTTCACTTAGTCTAACTATAAGTTTTCTCTCTTTTTGATTTTCTGCCATGGAAAGTATCCATTCATGAAGAAAAAAAAATGAAAGAGAAAGGGTGAAAAAAAAAAGCACAGGATGGAACTTCAACTGTGAGTTTAGAAAAAAAAGAAAAAGGTAAATCTTGTACCAACCATTCGTATCTATAAAATAAAAAAAGATTTGAAAATCTCATTTTTTAATCAAAACTTGAGCCACCTATTTAAAAGGCATAAAAATGCATTTGAAACCTGAGTGAAGGTTGAGGACATGCTTTTCTTGCCTTTCATCCTACTTCCTTCACCTGAGAAGCTTGAAACTTCCCAATCCATCACCACATTTGCCCCCATTCCTTCCCTGCCAAGAATCTAATGGCTAAGTCTCCAGTTAGATCAGCGGTGGGAAAAATCTTGGTTGTACTTCACTTGGGACTCATCCAGCTAGATTTCTAGGTAAGAAATGTATTCCTTTCCTCACTGAGGTGTTTAAGCACAGATTGATGATATCCCCCTTCTATGCAAATAGATGCTCACTAGATAGTATATGTGACCCACCTATTAGTCATTGTATAAATTAATAGGAACAGAAGCATAGAACTGGAAGCTTGCAAGAGAGGAGGCTTTCTGAGGCTATCCCTTCTGGCAGCTCTCTGGGAGAGCTCCTAGGGTGTCCATTCAGGCTCTCTAGCAATCCGTGGTTCCTGTCTTCCACAGTTCTGAATGTAGATCCAAGCAAAGAGAGCTTTCCCAGAGCATTTCAGAGCCCCTCAGAACCTTCTAAGAGCAGCTGCCATTCAAAGTGTGTAAACCAACCTTCTAGAGTGAATAACCAGAGGTTCTTCAAAAGATAAATCTGAGTAACGCCAGAGGCAATAGAATCCTGGTCCTTTCCAAGTACCCTAGACCTAAGCAAAAGGGATATTGTTTAGTAACTCTACCTTGCCTGAAGATAAGTGCCCACAGCCACCACAGGAGGACTTTCCCACCAGGAGGAGTAAGCCATCTCTGCCTCAGCACAAAGTGCTGGACCTGTGCATGCTTAAAAAAAACCTGGAAGAAGAAGACAAAGGAGAACAGAAAAGACTAGAGGAAGGGAAAAGAGGTGAGGGTAAGGAAAGAGAGAGAGGACAAAACCAAGAACTGCTTTCTTTACCTATGTTTCTTGGTACTATTCCAGAAATTGAAGGTGGCAACTAATGTGGAAAGCGACTCCATCTAATTATTTTGATTTGAAGTAGAAAGATGTCAGTGTTTCTCAACTTGCATGAAGTTGTGCCACAAGAAATCTTTTTTGCTTCTTTAATGTACATAATTTTATATTTCAAAGATATTGGGCAAATTCCCTACTTAAAATCTACATGTTAGGAATTCATTTTAAAAGTGAAATCACTAATTGAGATGAAAATATTGCTCACGTTATTTTATTAATGTGATATTTCTTTTCACAAGATAGATTAAAAATTTTTTAAAAAGTGAATCTGACACAGAAATCAAAAGAGATAGTCCTAATGATTTTTTAAAATAACCCAATTAAGAAGCAATATACTAACTGTCTTGCTTACTGTTCACGTATTGCTGAGACAAAACCCAACACCCAAAATTAGGGAAGGAAAGGTTTATTTATCTTACAGTTTCTGGAGGTTTCAGTCCATAATCAGCTGGCCCTAAGGCAGGGTGGCATGGCACTGGGGTAGCACTTCAAGGCAGCAGCCGAGCAAAAGCATCTAGAGTAAAAGGAGGCAAGAGCAAACCTCTTTCTCTCCCTTCTATTGTACACAGGACACCTCCCCCCCAGGGTGGGTGTAGCATTCACAAATCTCCTTGTCTTCCTTTGCACGGGATGAGGATATTTACAAAGTAAGACCCCTGGCTCCCTGCTGAGTCTCTCAGTTAAACTTCTGACTTTCTCAAATTGACACAATGAACAGGTAACTGCTGGTGCTCTACACCCCAGGATGTAGAGCTGTTGAATTACTTAATTAAGATGCTAGACTTCTCAAGTTGACACAATGTATAAACCATAACACCAACTGACCCTGGACAATGGATTGGTGCAATGGATTGGTGCAATGAATTGTTGCCATGGATAGAACATGGATTCCCTGGCATTAAAGATAGTACCTTTTGGGAACAAGAAAAAAAAAATGCCTCTTAGTAAAGTATTTAGGAATAAACTCATTGAGCAACAAAGCCCTTATTTTAAAAAGAAATGAAAATACTTTTTGAAGATAAAGCTTTGCATTCTGTTCCTTGTCTTCTTTCATCTGGATTTCCCCTCTTTTATATCGATCTCTCCCTATTCTACTACAGTTCTCCTTAAAGTTCTCTAATACTTTCCTCTATTAGAATAAATGACCCAATATCAGCTATTCATTCAGTGTCATGAAGATTCAGGGTATCATTCTAAGCATTAGTAGTCAAAACATTGTTTAATTTTTCAACCTAGTGGATGAGATTTTGTCTCCTGTAAAGAAAACTTTTGATGTGCAGATAAATCAAATGCATGGTGACATAGATATATAGTTAATTTTAAACATGAGGCCATTCCTACATGGCTTCTTAGTGATAAGGTAAGGGGAAGAATAAATCCAAGAAACCCTCGTGTGCCACTGGGAACTCACTGTTCTGTCTAAAATTTCTCTTCCTCATATGAGTGGCTCTGATTGGGGGTGGATCTGCATTCTGTCACTCCTCTCTATCTCACTATCTTCAAGGACACTTCCTCTCACTTCCCCAACATTGACATTGAATTTTCTTTCTAATAGTACTTTAGCATAATAGGCTTTCTGTCTTGTGTAGTGGGCAAAATATAATTTTTGTCACTTGAGAACGTATCTATACAATGACCATCTTCAAAATTTTATTCTATTAAGTAACTAATAAAGGAATCAATAGATGTAAAAGTCCTTTCAAAAAGGCATTTTGAGGAATTGACAATTTATAGGCAATTAATTATAATAATATTAGAATAAGATTGCTAGTTGAATCATAAAACTTCTTAATGTCCTACAGAACAATAAACCATTGCTTAGCTTTCCTGCCAGCCAGGAATCATTTGCATTTCTACTAGATAAAAATTCCTAGTAACCATAAGACCCTACAGTGACTGAGCACTAATCAGTAGTGAAATGCAAATTCAAACAGTGGTATATTGATCTACAAAATTAAATAATTTGGGCTGGGTCCCAAATATGACATTAAAAGATTATGCAGCCATCCTCTGGGCCTTATGTACAGCTTTTATATAATTTTATTGTCAAAATTCAAATTCTACTGCTCTGTTACTATTTCAATCCAGTTTATAAAGCTTCTGACAATACTTCATAAACATCATTAGAATATAGGTATCACTGCTCAGTGTATCAGTATTCCCTAAGTATATTTTTAAGAATATATATACTTTTAGAAAAGAAGGAAAAGCATTTATCTGAAAATAATTGTTCAAGACATGTCCACCATGCCAGACCCTGGACCTAATTAGATTGGAGTCCTTGGAAAAGATGATTAAGACAGAAAAGATGAATGCTTGGAAACATGCCTGGTAGAGACCATAGCAAACCAGAGATTGGGAAACATTTAAAAATTAGAATCAAGGAACACACAGGGTGGGGAGCTACAAAGCAAAGTGTGAGGCTAGAGCAAATCAGATGGACGTAGCCAAGATAGTAATCAACCAATAGGTTAGCTAAGTCAGAATGGAGAGGTTGGCAGATAGAGCCAAAGGATTCAGCAAGGGCACACATTGCAGGGAGATTTGACTTCAGATTTTACTTGACTTCAGATGCCCCTTGTCTATGTAGAAATACTGTTTACTGAGGCAGAAGGATTGCACCCAGAGCCAAGTTTTGCTTCACTCATGAACTCTTCTACCAGCTTAATTGCTTGAAAACTAGAGAGAACTTTCCAATATAGAAAAAATAAGAGACAGAAAAAATAATATTTCTGTCTTATTAGAAGTTAGTGCAATGGTTTTTAATTTTCTCAAACTAAATTATATATAAAAGAGAATATTGAGATAGGGCTGGATGCCTCCAGGATCTGATTTCTGAATCATTTCAAACTTTTATTTCTTTGCTTTGGACCCCACTGACACATCTCCCTGAAGTCAGAGATGGTAAAATTCTTTCTTTTAGGTATCTTTTAGAGTGACTACACAGAATATGATCATTTTTCTCTAAGAACTGCAACCTATGCTCCATACATAGGGCTAGCCCTGTCTGTCATGTTCATAGTTTATGTGCATATCATTTTGACAAAGTTGTTAAACAGATGTAGTATCTGAAACAAACTAGGCCAATCTATGTTTCTTTTGGGAATTTGGAACTGAGAGTCAAGGATGCAAAGTCAGGCACTATTAAAGAATCATCTATCATCATTTTGTTGTCTAATTCAGTAGGCACTAGTTACATGTGACCATTTAAAATTTAGTTTAATTTACTAAAATTAAAACTTTAGGTTGTTTGTCACTAATTTCAAGTGCTTAACAACCACATATGACCAGTGACTTACCATACTGAACATAGTAGACATGCAGTATCTCTATCAGCGTAGAAATATGTTGGGCAGCACTGTTCTGTCACATCCTAGATGGAACAGAAAAAGCTTGTATGAGCCTAAGAGAGTATAAGAAAGTAGCTGCGCAGACAGAAGTAGAAACAAAGAGAAGTTGGAAAGAAGGACACTGGCTGAATCTATTTTCTTGGCATTCGTTATAGTCTCTAAAAGACACACATTTTTCATACCTTTACTATCCATGATGGAATAGGTAGGAGGTTTAGATTTTTTTTTACTTGCAACTAAAAAAGGCAAGATAAGCAGAAAACAGCAGCAGGTTAAGGTAATTTGAATCATTTTAGTCCTCCTGTGGTTCTGTCTCAACACACTGTAACATGAAACTACCTACGTAGTTTGGCTATTTATTCCTTCCTTTTACATTAATCTGTGATGAACATTCCAAAAACTTACTGAGCAGTGGAGGTACTTTTTAAACACAGATCTGTAAAAGTCCTCCTTGGGCTCATTCACATAATCTATGGGTAAAAGAGTGCTCATGGGTATAAAACTAGAGGATGATTTGCTTATTTCCTTTATGCAGAAAGGCACTAAAGTGCCTTGCATGTCATCAAGATGTACCATAAACTCCAATCATCTCACCAAAAGTGTGCAAAGAACGAAATCTGTAAGACCTAGGAACTTCTTCACATAGATTTTATTTTCGCTATCTTTTGCAAAAATATTTTGGGAGAGAAAGCAATGTCCTCCTCTGTGCTGACCTAACTTTAGAACTAGGCTTGCAAAGCAAGAGTGATCCTGACCTCAGGCAAGCAGAAAACCTTTGATCTTCAACAGCCACTGTAGCTGCCTGAGATTATCTCAAATACTAACCAGGAGTGCAAGCATGCCTGAAGCTATACTAACTCCTCTACCTGCAGTGTGCAATAATCCGTTACCAGGAAGGGGCTGCTGAGAAAAGTGATTAAAGTCTATGGGTGGCAGGGAGAGTAATGTTATATCAGAGAAAAGACCTGTTTGGCACCTGAAACTCTGCATGCAGTTCAAAGAAAAAAATGACCTGCTTTGTACAGTAAGGGGTTCGTGTGTGTGTGTGTGTGTGTGTGTGTGTGTGTGTTTAGGATAAAGATTCAGATAGATAAAGGGCAGAAGGACTGAAATTAGGAATCAAGGAAATGAGGGAAACATGAGAGAGGAAGAAAGAGAAAATACTAAGGTTAGATTCTGTAAGAGGAATAGTCCAGAGGCAGAAAACTACCGAAGAAATTCAGGGAAGAAGTGACATAGGAGGCACCCAGAACTAGGGCAGTGACAGAATCGTCCGCTGCCCCTCTTACTCAACTCCCGGACCTAGGGGAGCTGCGGGATCATCAACTGCCCCTCTTCCTTGCCCCCTGGACCTAGGGCAGCAGCAGGATCATTGGTTGGCCTTCCTCCTCACCCCACAAACCTAGGGCAGCCACAGGATAGTGGGCTGCCTCTCCTCCTCACCCCTGGACCTAGGACAGCTGCTGGATTGTCGACTGCCTCTCCTCCCCCACCCCCTGAGCTAGGACAGCTGCAGGATCATCAGTTGCCCCTCCTCCTCACCCCCAGGACCTAGGGAGCCAATGGGATTATTGACTGCCCCTCCTACTTGCTCCCCAGACCTAGGGCAGAAGCAGGCTCATCAGCTGCCCCTCCTCCTCACTCCATGGATCTAGAGGCCTGTAGGATTGCCGGTCACCCTTCCTCCCACCCAAAAGACCACAGCAGCCCACAATCAGCAACCCCTTTCACCACCTGTAGAACCTTGGTAGGCTGATGGGAGTCTCAGCAACCTCTCACTGACACAGAGGACCTAAGCAGGCTTGAACAGTGTGGTGAGTGTCCCCCTCAAATAGAGGACCTCAGTGGGTAAACAGGAGCAGCAGTGAAACCCCACCCCCAGATGTAGGACCTTGGCGTGCCTGGCAAGAGTGTGGGTGAGTCCTTCCTCCATACAGAGAACACCAGGTGGGTTGAGGAGACTGCTGACAAGGCCTCCCTCAACCTGGAGAAAATCAAAAGGGCCTGCAAGACACCCAGTGACATAGCAGGGTCCCAGCTGAGGCACACACTATAGCCAGGCAGATCTTGTGGCCTGGAACAGCCTGAACTCATAGTAACAATAGGAACTAAGGTTTGACTTATATCACTGCTCTTAGGCTGGTCAGCCTAGGAAAAATATATGACTCATCCAACAGGCCCTGTAGGAGGAATTCAGGTGACTGGTCCTCCTCTTCACTGTGGAACCCAGAAATTGGACAAACATCAACCACACAGTAGGACCATAAGACACATACAATGAACAGTTGAGATTAGTAGGATTGAAATACCAAATATTAACCCAAGAGGTGAAAATGACAAAACAAAAAAGCAAAATGCAATCTCAAACAACCAGTCCATCAGGAACAAGAACAGGAGACATTGAAATAGAGGACATTAAAAGTTATACACCTGAAATTTCTGAAAAGATAGCAAAGGAAATAAAGAAACAAATTCATGAGGCCATAGAGGAAATCAGATTAGAAATAATCTCTCATGTAAAGAAAGAAATGACAACCTTAATAAAGGAGTTGCTCAGCATAGCTAGAGAACACCTAGATAAAAAAGTACAGGAGCATGGGAAATGATGGAAACCTTAAATGAACAATATAGAAAAGAGGTAGAATGAATGAAACAAGTTCAAAGAGATATCCAAGAAATAAAAAACTCTACTGAAAGCTGGCAAAACCATTTGAATGAAGCTGAGGGTAGAATTTCAGACCTTGAGGAAAAGATCACAGCTAGTGATCATAAGAGAAAAGAACTTTTAAAAATAACAAGGCAGCATGAAATGACAATTCACCAGCTTTAAGATGATGCAAAGAGAAACAATATAAGACTAATAGGTATCAGCCGGGCATGGTGGCACACGCCTTTAATCCCAGCACTCGGGAGGCTGAGGCAGGTGGAGCGTTGTGAGTTTGAGGCCCGCTTGGGCTACAACGTGAGCACAAGGCCAGCCTGAGCTACATAGTGCGATCCTGCCTCAAAAAAGCTAGGGCTGGGAGTTTGGCTCAATGGCTTAAGCACCTGTCTGGCAGGCATAAGGCTGTGAGTTCAATCTCTGGTGCCACCAAAAAAAAAAAAAAATGGACTAACAGGTGTCAATGAAAATGCAGGGTCAATGCAAATGACGTAAGAAAACTATTTGCAGAAGTAATAGCAAAAAATTTCCCAAACATGGGAAAAGAATCAGATATACAGGTAAGTAAGGCATACAGAATGCCAAACAGTCATAATCAAAATAAATCTACATCCAGACATATAGTAATTAAGATCCCAGAAATTCAGCATAAAAACAAAATACTAAAAGCTGTTAGAGAAAAGACACAACTCACCTATCAAGGAAAGTCTATTAGAATCATGGCAGACTTCTCAGCACAAACTCTCAAGTCAAGATGAGCTTGGAGTGAGATGTTTCAAGCCCTGAAAGAAAACAACTTTCAATCCAGATTGATGTACCCTGCAAAACTTTCTTTGAAAATTAATGGAGAAATAAGACTTCCATGACAAAGAACAACTGAAGAAATTCATATCCACCAAGCCAATCCTAGAAAGAGTACTGAATGACACACTAGAGAGTGATAAAAATGACCACAATTCCCAGAACAACAACAGAAAGAAACCACAAGACAAGGTAAGCAATTAAACAAGAGGGAAAAGCAGGAAACCAACAACAGGAAAATAACATGACAAAGTTGAGCCAGTACGTATCTATTCATCCACATAAATGGCTTCAATTCACCAATTTAAAAAATAGGTTGACAGAATGAATCAAGAAATAAGATCCAACAATATGCTGTATACAAGAAACACATCTGACTCAAAGGGAAACTCATAGACTATACATCAAAGGATGGAAAACAATACTCCATGCAACAGGAACCCAGAAAAAAAGCAGGGGTAGCTATTCTGTTTGCAGATAATATGAACTTCAAACCAAAATGATTAGAAGGGAGAAAGAAGATCACTACATACTTGTCAGGGGAATAACTCAACAGGAAGAGTTAACAATCATAAATATATATGCACCAAATACAAGCGCACCCAACTATATAAGACAAATACTAATAGACATGAAAAACCAAATAAGCAACAACACAATTGTAATAAGGAACTTTAATACCCTATTGACACAAAGAGATCGATCAACTAGGCAAAAAGTCAGTAAAGTAAAAACAGAACTGAATCAAACCTGTGAACAAATGTACTCAGCAGATGAATACAGTGTTTCACCCAGCCACATAAGAATACATGTTATTCTCAGCTGCACATGGGATGTTCTCTAAAATAGACCATATATTAGCCCAGAGAAATGCAAAGGTATTGAAATTATCCCATGCATATTATCTGACAATAGTGCACTGAAATTGGAAATTGATGCAAAAGAAACTGCAAACCCTACATAAACACATGGAAATTAAATACCAACCTCTTGAACAACCAACGGTTACAAATGAAATTAAAGAAGAAATTAGACATTACCTAAAATTCAATGAAAATGCAGACACAACATACTGAAACTTGTGGGATGCAATGAAAGTGATCCTAAGAGGGAAATATATAGTAATAAATTGTCACATCAAGAAAACAGAATGAGCACAAATAAATAATCTAATGCTACACCTAAAGTTCTAGAAAAAGAAAAGCAAGTCAAGCCCAAAGCTCATAGAAGAGAGGAAATTATAAAGATCAGAACAGAAATTAACACAGTTGAGACTAAGAAAATAATACAAAGAATTAATGCATCAAAGAGCTGGTTCTTTGAGAGAATAAACAAAACTGATAAACCTCTAGCTAAACTTATCAAGAAAAAGAAAGAAAAAACCCAAATTAATGCAATAAAGAATGAAAAAGGAGAAATTACTATAGATCCCATGGAAACTCAGAAGATCATGAATACCTACTTTGAAAATCTTTACTCACATGGGGAGAAAAGCACAAAGGAAATGGACAAATTCCTAGAAACGTATGAATTACCAAAGCTGAATCAAGAAGATATAACAATTTTGAATAACTCAATATCAGGTACTGAAATTGAAAAAATGAGTAAAACCTTACCAACAAAGAAAAACCCAGGTCCTGATGGGTTCACAGCTGAATTCTACAAGAAATTGAGAGAAGATTTAACACCAATACTCCTCAAACTCTTCAATGAAATTGAAAGGGAACCAACCCTCCCTAACTCATTCCTGGAGGCAAGTATTACTCTGATACCAACACCAGAGAAAGACTCAACCAAAAAGAAGAACTATAGGCTAATCTCCCTAATGAACATTGATGCAAAGATTCCCAATAAAATACTGGCAAATAGAATGCAGCAAATCATCAAGAAGATTATACATCATGACCAAGTGGGATTTATCCCAGGAATATAGGGATGGTTTAATATACGTAAATCAATAAATGTAATACAGCACATCAACAGTGCCAAAGATAATCACACGATTATCCCAATAAATGCATAAAAAGCTTTTGATAAAGTCCAACACTTGTTCATGATAAAAACCTTATAGAAACTTGGAATAGATGGTATCCGCCTTAATCTGATAAAAGCCATCTATGACAAACCAACAGCCAACATTATGCTAAATGGACAAAAACTGAAAGCTTTCACTCTAAAATCAGGGACAAGACAAGGATGTTCATTATCACCACTCCTATTCAATATAGTGCTGGAAATATTAGCCAGAGCTGTTTTTTTCTAAATTCTGCATTTTTTCTACCCTTTTTCTGTTTTGTTTTTAAAATAAAGAGAAAAAAAAAAAAAGAAGCATAGGAAAGACTTGTAGGAAAAGAAATGTTTCAAACAGGCTGAAAATGTAACACATGTGAAATACCCAATGTGAATGATTCAACTTTTCCCTTGTACAATTTTAATAACAAGCACTTTCCCAAATACAAAGGACTGTCTTGTGGAAGGAAATGAACTAGCCAGAGACATTCGTGAGAGGTGGAACAATCCCGTATCTCTCAGTGTGAAGATATCCTATGAAATCCTCATAATCATTGGTTGGCTTTAGTAATAAGATAGTGGCCTCAAGTAAAGGATTCAAATTATAACTATACGAAGCTATTTAAATCTGATAGAGAAATCACACTTCAACCATCTTCAATTGAAATTTCAAATTTTTTCCAACCAGAGTTGGTTGTTACTCAGATTTAATGTGAAGCAATGAAAAAGGAGCAGTTGTAATAACAACAATTACAACAACTACAGTAATGGTTGCTCTCATTCACTATTATATTCTTGGTTCTGTCCTGATCTATCTATATAAACCTATCAAATTCTTATAGCAATTTTAAGTGATATTGTCCTCATTTCATAGGTAATATAATCAAAGTCAGGCAGTTTAAGTAAGTTGCTTAAGGTTAAACTCTACATAACAGAAGCAGAATTTATACCCAGGTAGGGCTTGTGCACATTAGACCTTGGAGAGTTTAATAAATATACAAAGAAAGTATGAAGAATTCACAAAGTACTTCCAGAGGCAGATCTACTGGGGATGTTACTATCATTGGTCCAAAAACATGGGGGAGGTAGTAGATATAAGCATATTTGATAAGAGCCACCTTTAAGAAGCTCCAATCTTTAGTCAGGGACACAGCCAGTTCACAGTAACCACAAAGAGGAAGCCGGTGAGTTTAGGTTCCAGATCACACACACACACACACACACACACACACACATTTTACTCTTTCTGTTTGTAATGTCCTTCAACTACCACCATGGACAAAACTAAACAGGAAGCCAATGTTTTGTTTTGTTTTGTTTTGTTTTGTTTTACTTTGTTTTATTTATGAGTAGATTCTTTGGGGCTGTTGATTTCACAGATGGCTCAATGGTTACAGCTCAGAAATGGAGAATTCAGAACTCTGGAAACTAAGAGGACACAAGATAAAAGAGAAATGGGAATCTTGTGGAGGAATACATTTACCTAGACTACAGAATTAGGGATTTAACACTATTCTATCGTGATGTCAAGAGTCATAAAGTCTCCAGCATCTGGTTTGCATAAAAACAAAAAGTTTACTCTGGTCCGAGCTTGCTATTGTTTAGAAATATACACACATCATCAGTCTGCAATGCAATTTGTTTAGAAAACAAAGGTTTGTTGAAATAACATTGCTATATTAAAGAACTATTTAAACACAATATAATAAATTTCTTATATTTTCTTATGCACAATTTTGTTAAACAAAAAGAAAAAACTTGAGTGAATGCAGAAAACTGTTCCCAGGATTGGAGCATACAAAATACACCACCTCAAACATCAATCAACCATCTGTTCATGGTGTTTGTTGTGCGTGATTTTAATTCACATCTGGTATTCAAGAGTTCCAGCCAGTTGCATAATTTTACATAGCACAGTGATTCTAGGAAAGCATGCTACACATTATAAAAACAATTGAGTGTGCATATCTCTGATAGATCAGTCATATTCTCAACAACTCATAGTCCACTGCAAAGTCTGCTCAGCTATTTTTCAAAGCGCTCAGAAATGTGAGCTATTAATCTATACAGTCAGCACTGTCAGAAGCTCTCTTATTTTTCTTTGCTTGTTTCTTAGTCCTTCTTCCCAGATCTCTCCTGTGGGTTTTGTCTTCACTTGTTCAGTAGAAGATCATGCAGGAGATTATAAGAACAAACTAGAGTTTACTCTCCCCGTCAGCAAGGTGATGGGAAAAAGTTGAATCTGACCTCAGCTGTCTGATTTAGGACTAGACCAAAGGTTCCTAATCTTAAATCATAGGCTACTGGTGGGTGACATTCTTAAAATAGGAAAAATATAATATTGGATAATTTTTTTTACAAAATGTTGTATATTAAATTTAATTATTCTTTATCCTGATAATCTTATGGGAAATAATTATTATTTTTAATGCCCTTAATTGCCAAAAGATAAACAGTTTAAAAGACAATACCCAAAATTTTAAAACTTCAGTAGATTGCAAACCTCCAAAATCTAGAAATCACTTTTCCAGTTATGAAATTCTAGCTTGCCCACTTTCCAGGGGATATACTGGCCTTCTACTATAAAATTAATGATGGTATTTGAGCAGAAGTGTAGAGTCAAAAGAGCAAATTTTGCAACCGTTTCTGAAAAAAGCAGCATAGCTCCCCCTGAAAAATAAAAATTTTAACATGTCTAAAAAGTTATTTTACCATATTGGATCACTTTCCACTTCAAATAGTATAGAAACCACTGTCAATTGAGAAGACTAAGGAAAGCAAATGCATAATATTTAAATCAGGGTCCAACTCCATGTGCCCCTACACTGGCCCAGATAATGAGGGAATAAAATGAGATTGTGGAGAGAACAATTTCATGTCCAAAGGGGAGAGTCAGAAGAAATGGGATTTGATAGGAAGGGGAATGGTCTCAGAAGCCACAATGTGTCTCTTTCACTCTTATGTTACAAGAGCTACACGACTTAAAATTGAGAAGAAAAATAACAGGAACAAATGAAATTCAATATAAGACATGTATAGCTCTTAGCCAGATATTTCTCTGGGGATTTACCCACACTATGTAGTCACTTTCTCATCACTACAATGAAATATGTGGCACCTGCATCTTGAAGAAGTTTATTTTAGCTCACAGTTTCCAAACTTTCAGTCCATGGTTAGCAGGCTCAAACATAGAAATTGCATGGCAGAAGGGCCTGCTGTAGAGGAAAGCTAATAATGTCCTAGTAGCCAGGAACCAGAGAGACAAGGAGCTGGGAAGGGAGATATACTTTTACAGGTCAAACCCACAGTGGCCCACCTCTTACAACATGACCCTACCTCCTACCAAGTCAACTATATCACCCACATAATTCAATCACCTTCAAAAGCTCCCCCCATTAGCACATGAGGGCTTTGTGAGTCTTGATCTTAACCACAATAATCCCACCCAACTCCCAAAAAGTCATGCACATCTATTTATGCAAAATGCCTTTAGTCTAGCTCTAAGAGTCATCAAATTCTTCATAGTTCTAGCATTGCTGAAAAGTCCACATTCAAAGTCCCCTCTGAGAGTCAAAGTAAAGTTTTAGCTGTTAGCACCTGTAAAAATCAAAAAGGAAGTTAAACACTAGGGTTTTACAACAGCATAGGGTAAACATTACCATTTTCAAAGGGAGAAATCAGTATAGAAATCAATGGAAAACCAGTCTTAGTTACTTTCCTCATACTGAGACAAAATACCTGACACCCACGCTAAAGGGAAAAAGATTTATTTAGTTCACAGTTTGTAGAGATTTTAGTCCATAATAAGCTGACTCCAAAGTAAAGTGGCTTGGCAAAGGGTCAGGAAGTAGAGGAGAAAATAGTTCATAGCAGGCAGAAGACAGCAAAATCAAGCAAGCAAAGGACCTTAATAGGATCTTTCTGCCCCTTTTATCTTATCCAGGCTACTCAAGGCAGGTAGCACTCACACCCTTAGTCCTAGTGCCCTTGATTCTAGCATTGCACCATGAATCAATTCCAGTGTCACACACTCTAGATGCAGGCACCTCTGAAAAAGCCCCACCTATGATTGCATGAGACTTTGGGGGAACACCTAGACACAAAGCAAGACTGAAACCCAGCAGGGCAAACATTAAATTCTGTAGCTTCATGTCCAGTATTCAGGGTAAATTGTGATGAGGAGATGTGAATACCAAAGCGCTTGAGTGACCATGCCTCTGTGGGGTTGCCAGTTGTTGCTTTGATGGTTTCTCTCTTGGACTGGCTTACCTCAATGTCTGAGCTTTCCTCAGATGTTCCACCTTTTTCACATCTCCAATTTCTTGGAGTATCTACCAAAATTTTGACTTCATTCTCACGACTTTACATACTGTCCTCTAGGGGGCACACTACCTGACCTTCTAGACCTTCTTCTGAAATTCAGATGGAGACTCTGGATCTCACAACTCTTCCATTCTGTGTGCCTGTAAAACTGGCATCATATAGATAATGCCAAGGTCTTCCACCAGCTCAAGCAGTAGACAGACCTCTTTGAGTCATGGCTGCAGGGGCCTCTGGGTGTACAGAGGACTCAGAATTGCAAATGGAATCCCAGGGAACCAACTCCCTAGTGACTATTTTGGAATAGGATACCCTGGAACTCACTTCTCATAGCAAAGTCTTTGATTTTTGTACTTTTAAGCCTGAAATGAGTGGACTTGTAGATTTCTCAAATACCCTCAAGGCATCTTTCTATGGTCCTGATGCAAAGTACATGGCTTCTCTTTTAAACTGATCTTTTCAGTAACCAAACTTTCCTTGGCATTCCTTCTTTGGCTACTAACAAAGGTTTTCAAATTACTGTATTGAAACTGACTTTTTGCTTCCACTTCTTATTGTAAACCGTATAAAGAACCCTGGTTATTGCTGCCTGAGGTTTTGAAGGACATTTTTAAACTAATACCATAATACACACACACACACACACACACACACACAGAAGAAATTTAAAAGTGTCCTGAGGAAATTTAAAATATATGATGGAAAGAAAATAAAAAAGAAGAGAAGTAATATGAAACAAAGGAAAAAGGAACACTGGAAAAGCATTACTAGTTAAACAATGCAGTAGAGACAAAAGTATGCCACTCCATTTAAAAAGAGAACTAGCATAAACAAATAGAGTGAAATGCAATGAGATAAATCACATCCATTAAACATCTATTTTGTCAGGCCTAGCTCTAAACCAGATATCTCTCAGGGGATACACCAATGTAGGCATGTGCATGCATACACAAACACACACATACACACACACGACCTCTCTGAGAAATTTAAAATATGTGATTTTTAAAAAAGGGGTTCCAGAGACATAACTCAGTGGCACAGCACCTGCTTGTCAAGTGCAAGGTCACGAGTTTGATGCCTAGTACCAAAAATAAATAAATAAATAAATAAATACTGGAAAAACATATACTAGTTAAAAGAGTAGTAGAGACAAAAGTAAATTGCATTTTTTGAAGAAAAAAGAGTTATATATGTAGGAATGATTTATACACACACACACACACACACACACACACAGCCTGTCCCCAAGAAACTTAAAATATGTGATTTTTTTAAAAAAGGAGTCCAGCTGGGCATGGTGGCACATGCCTTTAATCCCAGCACTCGGGAGGCTGAGGTAGGAGAAGCGTTGTGAGTTCAAAGCCGGTTTGGGCTACAGTGTGAGCACAAGGCTGGCCTGAGCTACATAGTGCGACCCTGCCTTGAAAAAAAAATAGGGCCAGGAGTTTGGCTCAGTGGCTTAAGTGCCTGCCTGGCATGTGCGAGGTTGTGAGTTTGATCCCCAGGACCAAGAAAAAAAGGAGGGGGGGTCCAGAGATATAGCTCAGTGGAACTGCATCTGCCTGGCAAGTGCAAAGTTGTGAGTTTGATTCCCAGTACAAAAATAAACAAATAAATAAATGAATAAATAACCAGAAAAATGTATACTAGTTAAAAGAGTAATAGAGACTGTATGGGGTATGCTATGTCCCCCCACGTCCTCATATACTTTTGATGGAGCTAAATCCGGTGCTTGCTTGTGTTCGGTTTGTTGTCTAGCACCAGGATTGGCAATGTGAGTGCTGTACCCACCCAGGGGTGGAGCCGACATACAGTGTAAATGAGGCGGGTCTTCCTCTGCGCTTCTGCCTTCTCTCTTTCTCTCGATAGAGCGCTTGCAGCTTGTGGCCGCCATGAATGGCAGTCCCGCCATGCCATACTTCCTTGGCGCCAACTAAGTATGGACTGAAACTCCCAAGAAACTGCAAGAAATAAACCCTTCCTTCCCTAATTTTGGGCATGAGGTATTCTGTCTCAGCAACAAGTGAAAAGTAACTAAGACAGAGACAAAAGTAAATTTCATTTTTTAAAGAAAAAAGAGTGGTATATGTAGGCATGACTCAGTTGGGGGACTTCAGGAGGTAGAGAATAATAACAAAGACAGCTTACATAGAAAATCAGCAGTGAAACCTGCATCTCTGAAAAAAATAATCAAGATGCAGGATAGAGGGAATGACATAGGAGATGAAATTATATAAGGAGATCTAAACCAGTTTCTAGAAGAACTTGAATGCAAGACAAACAATACAAGTATGCCCTCTTCTTTACTTAGTTTCTGTTAGCATGTCTTCCTCCCCCCAGTTTTATTTCTTTCTCCCTGATTTCACTGAACAAGGCAAAATATAGCAAAATGTCAACTTCATCAACCGTTGTTCAGTTTTTACGGACTGAATCTTGTCAGTGCACATGTGCACAAGGTCAGCTTAGGTCAGTACATTCTGGAGAGTCTGCAGGAGTGGTCAGGGTACTGGGATCGTCAGTCAAATGAACATCGTACAACTTGCATTTGTGTTCGCAAGTCCTGGATTTTTATTATCTTTAATCTGCTGAACCACAGTAGGAATTCAGGAAGGAAATTCAAGTTATATGAAGAAACTCTTATTATGAAATTCATTTTGACTTGGTACTTTGGGAGACTATATTTCTTGCAATGTGCCTGCAATAAGTTACAAGGCTACTAGTACTTAATTTATACTTACCTTCACTTTTGATATTTTTCTGGGCATTTTTAAGCAGTATAATCCAAAGGGATCATGAATTATGAATATCTGGTTTTGTTTATTCCTTTGCTGTCACTTTCATGATTATTTCTGGTTTTGTGGTCTTCGATGTCTAGGATAATTGTTCAATCATTTTCTCCTTCTTCCTGGTACATTGAAAGTTCAATTTGAGTGCACACCATCCCCCTCCTTCTTTAAGGAATAACAAGAATGTTCATGTCTTGTTTTAACAAGTGGATGATCTGCCTGAACTTCAGAGTCAGAGCTTCACACTATAAAAGGGAGACCATTATGTTTAACTTTTTGCCCTGTGAGAAAAGCAGGATATATCAAGCCTCTACCAAAGGTTTTCTTTCTTTTATTCTCATGAGTCCCTCTCATGAGCTAATTTCTTTCATAGACTATATAAGCCCCTTAAAGAGCTGTACTGTTCCCTGACAAGCACACAGGCATGCAGTTAATCATTAATTTTGCATGGTCCACATATGCTGTCTGCTGGACTGTACATTGTTTGAGAGACTTCCTCCCATTACTACAAACGCTGCTGTGTAGGGTCAGTGTTAGATCTTTATCTAAACTATTATCGGCAGTCCAGACAGGGTCTTAGAACCTCCCTTTAACAAGTCCAAGTTTCAGAGTTCACAAGGCTGAAATGTACATGAATGCGATAGTATTTTTTTATTGCAAAACAACAGCTGCAGGAGCAGACTGCAACACACCCTGGCTGAGTATGTGCAGATACCAGAAACAGGTGCACCTCATGACTAGAGTGTTGTGTGCCTTTAAAAACTGACACTTGTTTCTCCATCTGATCAAGTTTTATACCAAGTGCATTTTAGAGGTATATAAAGGAATTCCAAAACATGGTCAAGGAAAATACTAAGGCATATAAAAAGCAACAAACATAGAACTGAAAATTCTAGGGGAGAGATTACTTTTATTTTACAGCTGCTAAGTGTTCTATCTTATCAAAATCTAAGGAACTGTGCATCTGCACACTGAAAATACTTCTAAATGACAAGTAAATTAAATTGTACCATCTTTTCTCTCTTAGACATGGTCTAGGGCTCCAGCATGGGGTAGAGTTGCGATTCAGCTTTGCGTGGGAGGAGGAGAGGCAGATTTGAATATGATACTGTTCAAATAGTCTCTTCTAGTCTTGCATTTAGGTGGTATAAGAGGACTGGAAAAAGTGAGCCTTCAAGCCCCCAGCACAGAGGCAACACCTTCCAGGGCCAGGATGCCAGACAGCCTCCAAAGGGAGTGTCCAATAAATGTCAATGTTGTGTGGCTATTTCAGCTTTAAAGTAACTTGCACAAATTCACTTGAAAATTAACACTGCAGTCATACAGAAAGGGGAAAGGAACATGTGTTGTTTCCAGACATAATTGAGATTGAACTCTAACCAATTCAGAAACAAGCGTTACTTTCCACAGTCCTGGAGAAGCCAGCTTCCCTCTGCCAGAAAGGAAGTATTGCAATCTTCAGGAACACAAAGTGCTCTGTATGCAACTTGCGGAGAGAAGCAGCCCTGTCATCTGGCCTGGCCATACATCTCTGTGTGTACCTATGACATGAGATGGGGTGAGGAGTTCACTCTCCTAAAACGTTAAGGGTGCTTCTGGGGTCTACAAGTGTCCCACCCCAGCTGTGTGTGTGAAGTATTGCTGACACAGGAAAGAGCTCAAAGACTATCTTCAACCTGTTTCATCAATAACACTGATCTATGCCCCAGAGCGCTGGGCACTTACCTGCCTTACACAGAGCCTTCCTTTCCCCCAGGATTCTGAGTGAGGTCAGCAGTGGCCCATTGAGGAAATCAGAAAGAAGCTCAAGGCACATTATTCAGACCTAAAAGAACTTCTGACACGGGAAAGCTCTCCTTGGAGGTCTGCCACCCTTGGATGAAACAGGCTAGATTTGGAGACTGTGAATATTCAAGTTATGTAAAGGTTGAATAAAAATAACAGTTTGGCTGCTATTTTGTCATTATGGCATTTTTGCATTTCATCTCTTGTAACTAACCAAAGATGTGAGGATGACTGCATGACTGACTCACTGACTTGTACAGTGAGTTTATCTCCATCTTTGGCTGAGAGGCAAGGCTTGACACAGGTTAAATAGGAAATAGCAACTAAGGGCCAAGGGAGTGACTCGGGGGCAGAGCACTGGCTTACCATGAGGTAGACCCTGAGTTTGATTTCAGCACAGATTAGGAAAAAAAAGAAGAATAACAAATGGAGTGGAGCAGCTTACAGAAATGATTTTGTTAATCATAATGGTAACATTTTTAAATTACAACATTGATAATGTCATCCTTACTAGTTTTTGTTAGGAAGAACTGTGGAAGAATGAAAGATATTAAAGTATTTGGGTTATTTTAATAATGTGAGGACCCTCCCTGTCCCAATGCCATTGGCAAGAGAAAGAAGTGAAGACTTACTGCTGAATGTAATTGTCAAAAGCATAATTAATGAAAATTCAAATGTTCTAAATGTCTTCTGCTAACTTGTACAAACAACGATAAAGCATTTACAAATATAGAAAGAGATGGGTATCAACATCTGGATGCTCATCTTCCAAACAGCAGCAGCAAGAGGTCTGGGTTGGGACTGACACGGGAGACATTAAATCTTCCTCAGTTTACCTGTCAGAGAGGAGTTGTCAGAGCAAGTCAACTTTCAGAAAGTTGGGAGATTCAAACCCAAGCAGCATGATATCAAAGAGTATGAAGTTTTCCATCAGATCAATCCATATTCAAACTTACCTCCATCACTGGGAACCCCGAGCACATTCCCTAAACTCTCCAAATCTTATTTTTTTTTTCACTTTAATTATCTTTCAGCATGTTGTGCTGACTAAAGGAAACAGTAGATAGCTGAAAGGAACCATCTTTTACTAGGTAGAAGCAAGAGTCTGAAAACTAGGAAGATGCAACAGAACTGGACAAATCCATGTTCAGAGTTAGGTCAACAAATAAGAACCAATTCAGGAGTCACAGTGACAAAGAATAAGGTAAAAGTTTTCAGAAGCCAGAAAAATATGCATGTATCAAGAGACCAAGAAGTGGACTTAGTTAGCAATATGTACTATGGCCATTTATGTGCAATTTTAGAAAATTTAATTCATAGTGACAATAAGTGTATCAGTGGATTCCTGAATATAGGGTTGGAATGATAGGTAGAGGAAAGAAGGAGGGATTGTCAAGGGCACAAGAAAACTTTTAGGAGTGATTAATCTTGATTATGATGGTGAATATATATGTGACAAATACAAATATATCTTAAAGCTTGATTAAATACATTTTAGATATGCACAACTTTTTGTCCATTATAGCTCAAGAAAGTTGTTAGATGCATATTCTCATTATTAAAAACAAAGCATTATTTTTAAAAATATGAGGTCATATTCCCACACATGGGAAAGTGCTTATTTAAATAACTCAAAATTAAAATAGTTACTGACATTTTTCTTAAGAATAAGGCTCTATTTCAACTACCAAAATTGTCACAATTTGTTCAAAATACTCAACTTACTCAAAATTACTCAATTTTATTATTTTGCTGTTGCTTTCTCAGAAAATAGTGTTATTTCAAAGAAAAGAGGATGCACTAAAATGTCAAGACTTTTAAACTTTTAAGTAGGAAAACTATTCTTTTAAAATTACAAATTTTATGCAATTTAAAAAATTAAACTGAACACTTTACTTTCCTAAAAGCTGTCAGAGAAGTTAATCTGCAAAAGACAGAAGTAAAAAATTTCTCATTAAAAAGAACCTAAAACTTCTGGCTAAAATACCACTCATATCTTCAAAAACCAAGGTTTGCTGATAGCAAAATAGGGGAGAGTTCTTAGATGCAAAAATAAAGGCAGAACTAAAAATGAAGTGCTGAGCTGTCCAACAAGTGAAACTACACTGCATAGCTGTGTCTGTCGGTGTCTCTTTTCAAGAGTCTGACTCCTAATGATTATTCTGTGAACAGACAATGTGACCTGGGCCTGCAAGGAGAAGTAACTTCTAGGAATTCCAGATAGAGTCAAAGCACTCAAAGAACTCAGTTCCAATAACAATTAGAAAATAGTGATTTATCCAATAACATAGGAAAACAAGAAGAAATCACATCTATCTCAGACTAGACTAAAGAGTAAAAATAATCTCTTCTGAGAATTCCTCATCATGGTACAACGTCTTTCATAGGAATTTGAAATTGTAGTATTTTTGTAGTCTCACAAGTTCAGAATGAGATATTAGTGTTTAAAATTACAATAAAGTCTGTCATAAGCCTTGATATGGCTTGGCAAAAATTAAATTCGAAATTTCTCCATTGATGGATAGGCCTACACATAGAATTCTCAAAAGCAAAGCCCTGCCTATGATGAACTCACAGCCCAGAGTACATGAAAAAATAATTCATAGAAACAACAAAAGCCAACATAACAGAGTTAGAAATTTCACCCTTGTGGAATCCAAATAACAGAACTCTCTGATATAAACTATGTAAACTGAAATGAATAGGTAGATGTTAATTAAAGATAAAGATCAAAAACACTAAAAAAAGAACAATATGTTAGAAAAATAAGACAAGGAAAATTTGAAAAAGAACCAGTGGCACGTTCAGAAATTTTAGAAAATGTACATGCTGAAAGTTAAAGCCAAATGAAAGCATTAAGAGTGGATGTGATACAGACGAAGAAAAACGTATTAACATGAAAAACAGAACTAAAGGCATACTCCTATTAAACACAAAGAAGAAAATAGGTGGAAGTATGAGAGAAAAAGAAAGAAGGGGTAAACTGAAAAAAAATCATCTATACAATGGCATTTTCAAAGCAATAGCGATAGAATCAGACAGATAATAATTAAAGATAAATAGAATTTTCCAGCATTTATGAATGACATTTATCATCATTCCAAAATCATGTTTAATCTCAAGCAGAATGAATATAAATAAATTCACCCTAAACATATGGTAGCCAAATTATTCAAGACCAGAGGCAAACAGATTCACAAGCAACCGCCAAGACAAGATTAAAGCATAATGCCCCAAATGCTACCATGAAATACAGTAAATCATGATAACATAATAAATATAGTGATGCAATACATAAGTATAAACCTTGAAAGATGATATAGTCTAGCTGGGTGAAGTTTTCAGATCACTGAAAAACTATTCCTTTAAGTATTATAATGGTTTGCATTTTAACTGAATTATATTACACCAAAGCACAGTAAATACAATGTAACCTTTTCTTGAACACTCAAGTCATGTGCCATAATTGCAATTTTAAAAATACAAGTAAGGAACTTTGGGTTCAAGATAATAAACCAAGTACATGAAATAACTCTTTCCTCAAAAATCCCAGTGAAATCTCAGTAAAGATGTATTAAAAGGAATAAATGGATAGCAGAGCTGAGTGGGAGGAAACCCAATGAGCACACCAGAAACATGACACATTACAAGAAGAGGGAAAACGGAAATCTTATTTTCAGTTTGCCAGAGGCTAGAAGTCCTCAGTGCAGGAGAAGTCCGGGTAAATGTGGAGAGCTTTCTTTCTCACTGTTCAGGCGGGTTCAGGCAAGTTTAGAAAGCAGGAATAGACAACCATACAGCAATGAAAATATTGAAAAGCTGGCCGTGCACCAATATCTTGGTCAGATCACCTGCCTACCTCTTCTCCACACACTGAGAAACATTAGCATCATCGTGTCTGCAATGGCACGAAGGCAGAGAGGTTAAGAATGGTAACACTGACCTGGGGGGCTGCTGGTGGAGGACATTCTCAGAGGAACAGCTTTCCTAGTTTGGACCTTTGGAATGGAGGAAGCACTGTATGGTTGCTCTCTACCCAATGGTAAGTTAGTTAAAGCAAAGAAATAGGTCTACACAAGGAAAGTGAATTCATTTCAACAGAGTCACTTGTCATCTAAAGATGGGGACACATTCTAAGAAATGGATTGTGAAGTGATTTTGCTATTGTGCTAACATCATGGGAGTATGCTTACACAAACCTAAATTGTACAGGTCAATCACTTGATGTGGCCTCTTGGTGAAATCAAAAGACATACTAAGCACAAGATATATGAGGCTGCTGCCACTGTAATGTGGCAGAAAGTTCTACAGTAAAATGTAGAAGTACACTCTAAAATAACAATGAAAAAAGTTGGGCATGGTAACCCACACCTGTAATTCCAGCACTCATGAGCCTGAGGCAGGGGAATTGCCAATAGTTTGTGGGCAGCCTGGGTTATATGAGTTCAAGGCCAGACTTTTCTTCCCAGAAGGAAGGAAGGACAGAAGGAAGGGAAGGGAAGGGAAGGGAAGGGAAGGGAAGGGAAGGGAAGGGAAGGGAAGGGAAGGGAAGGGAAGGGAAGGGAAGGGACAGGACAGGAGAGAGAAAGGAAGATATAATAAGTATTTAAGATGGAAACAACGCCATTATAATTACATAAATGTACATGTATACATTTATGTAAGTTGGAAGCACATCATATTGTTTGTATCACGATAACCTCAACTACATGAAAAGCACACAGTGTTATGACTTTAAGGCAGTTACAACACTAGGGGAACAGAGATTCTTCCACTCCCTTATGATTATATGAGGCATTATAGTCTTATGGAACCACTGTCATAAATGCAGCCCATTTTTGACCAAAATGTTTTTATGTATAGATTATGAGAGATTAAACACCAATATGAGAGATTAAGGAGACTGTAATTAATATGAAGATGAATTAGTTTAACAATAAAGCAAAGCTATATATCTTTTTTTAATAAAGAAGAAACAATTGGGAGGTCCAGCACAGAGGTAAAACATCTAAAACAAAGAAATCGTGTTCATATATAAAGCAAATTTAACTATAATGTAATTTTGGGAATTTAATAAAATGTAAGAAAAGAGAACCCATTTGACATTACTCTAATTCTATAAATGGCAAAAGTTTTACAGCAAAAATGTCTATTTCTTTGTATTCTGGTTCTTAATAATCAATATTTATTGTTTTTCAACTGCAAAAATTTAACTTTATTCCAGGCATAAAAGACTAACTCATGCAGAGCAGAATGAAAAACTACACTTTGAAAATGTAAAACTGTACATCTGAGAAAGTCAGGATCTGGAAAAGACAGGAGAAAATGTAAGAAAGAGAATGAGCAAGTTGAAGTTGATAGAGAAGAAGTTTAAGAGATTAAGTTATAAATATAATTTTATAAAGTAAATTTAAAATATGTAAAAGCAAAATATAGTGATAGAGAAAAGGTAGGAGAAACTATGATCAACTAAGCTATTTCATTTCATAAATATAATAAATTAAATTCTCTTCAAAGTTTACACATAAGAAATAAAGCTATGTAAGCATGCTATTAAAGACACCATGGTAGGGTCAGGAATATAGCTTAACAACACAAGCACCTGCCTGGCAAGTATGAGGTCCTGAGTTTGATCTCTGGTGTGTGTGTATATATATACATATGTATGTATGTATATACATATATATATATCATGATACACTGGGAACATTAGCACATACTTTTAAACATAGCACTAAAGAAGGCTAAGGCAGAAGAATCACAATTTTGAGTCATACCTGAGTAAATTAGTGAGACTTTGTCTTAAAAAGATAAAAAAAGAGTTGGATATACAGCTCATTTTATAAAGTACCACTGAGTTTGATCCCCTGTATGAAAAAAAATGATAACATTAATAATAAACTGTATATTTACAGAGAGAATTAAAGGTTAACTTTATTCTAATATATTTTTAAAATTTCATATGTAGGCAAATGTGGATATAAGTAAGTATATATTCATACATATACACATACATTTGCAAGAAAACAATTAAAAAAGTTTATAGCACAGATTCCTTTTAAGACTAAATAATACTTTAAGCTACAACTATAATTAATCATATAAAAACTTTTAAGGCTTAACTTTAATTTTTAAAAATGCATTATAAGCATCAAATAATAGTTCTCGCCTTTCGTTTGGAGTGTGCCCATGATTATTTATTGAATTATTTATGAATTTAAATTTTTTAAAAATTCCATAAAACAAGATACCTAAAATGAAACGAGATTATTTTAATGAAATTGCTAGCTCTTGTTAGATGTTTAAAACTACTGTTACCACCACGTTCTACTTCATAAACAACTATTTATGAAAAGACTCTCTCAATGGTGATGTACATCTGTAATCCCAGCATTCAGGAGACTGAGGTAGGAGGATTGCCATAAGTTTGAGGCCAACCTGGGTTACATAGTGCGTTGAAGGCCAGCCTACACTACCTAATGAGACCCTGTCTAAAAAAAAAGAAAAAGAAAAAGAAAAAGAAAAACAAAAGCCTCACAGAGTGGTATGATGGAGAGATTGGAGATTTTTTTTAAAGCAGAGACTTCAGTTCACTTTCATGCTCTGAAACATTGTGAGTTTCAGATTTAGGGTAAGTAATTCAAGCTCTTCAAATTTAACATTGGAAGTAGTAATATATCCCAATGTTATTGTTGGAAAATATTAAGGTATACAGGTTGGCTACTTTCGCCTTAAATTAGATGATCCCAGACAAAATACTGTAGGTGGACTTTCCTTTTTAATTCTACGTTCACTGTGTCTATTGTAGGCATCCGTCATATGTAATTGATAAATCTGAACTCCTTTACATGAATGCCCCACTTCATATGGCTTGCCTTAGACACAAGACTAGGTCCTTCCATAGGAGCTCGATACATTGGTTACCTATTTTTCCCAGCCTCCCATGTCCTTAAGTGAAGCATTTCACTTTGACACTGACAGAGTGTCAGAGTCAGATTCTGGACATAGGGCATTAGGGCCAAGATCGAGGGAGCTCACACTGAGTCCGGCGGTTCTTACAGTGAAAGAGCTCAGACTCCCGATGCAGAGACAGCTGCTGCGCAGTCACTTGTGCTGCTCAGAGGGAGTAAGAGCAGCAGTTTACTCACGAATTGTTTACTCACGAATTGCTTAGCACCTTGGTTTTAGATCTTATCCCTGGAAATTTTACCTTGAACCTTATTCTCCTGCCTTTCCAATGACCTTCTAAACTGCTCAATATCCTTTCTAAACACTTCATTGCTTTCAATTTAGGACCTAACTAATAACTGTAGCCTTGTTTCCTAATATCACTGATATTTCTTCTAGTAATCTTTGCTCCTTCCCAACCCAAGTTTATGCCAATAAAAATCAAAGATATCCAGAAGAAATCAGATAAGGTTTTAAAAACAACACGATTCTGTACAACAAGAATTTGCAGTTGTGATTCCAGAATTAAGATTAAGATCGATGTGAATTATTGATGTTTTGGGTGTCTGTCTGTCCTTTTAAGCCCAGTAGTTTTTGTTTTAGGAAATTGGATGCCCTGACATTCAGTGCACAGATACTTGCAACTGTTACCTCTTCCTGTTGAAATGCTGCCCTTACCATTAAGTAGAGGCCCATGATGGTCTATTCTGATCAGTTTTGGTTAGAAGTTGTCTGTGTCTGAAAACCAGATAACTATTCCTGCTTGTTTTCAGGCTCTAATTGAACAGAGTATCATTTTCCACACTTTCATTTTCAGTCTATATATTTCCTTTTGAATGAGATGCACCTCCTGGAGACAATATATGATTGCATTACTTTATCCAATCAATCAGTCTGTGTCTTTTGATTGGAAAATTGAGATCATTGCCATTGAGTTATGATTATAAAGTGTTTATTGAATTCCAGTATTGAAGTATTTTTCCAGTGCAATTCCTTTATTTTTTCTTTATGTTTAGCTGCTCACCTAGTTAACTGTATACTTTTCTTTGGGCTCTTTGGCACTGATTATCTTCCTGCCTCTAGAATTCTCTGAAGTATCTTCCACAATAATGGTCATGTATTTCTTTAGGATTTCTTTGTCGTGGAATATCTTCACTTCTCTGTCAATTTTAAAAGTTAATTTGCAATATATAAGAGTCTGGGTTGACAATTGTTTTCTTTTAGGGTTTGGAAAGCTTTGCTCTAGGCTTCCCTGGTTTTTAAATTCTGTGGTGAGAAATTTTGAGCTATTCTGATTGGTTTTCCTTTATAGGTCACTTGATGTTTTTCTCTAACAATTTGTAGCATTCTCTCCTTTCGTTTGATTTCTGAAATTTTGATTATGATGTGCCATAGGGAGACTTTTTGTGAACCATGACTATTTAGGGTTCTTTATTTCTCTTATACTTGAATATTGAATTCTTTCCCTAGATTGAAAATTTTTCTTCCATGATTTCAGTGAATACATTTTGAACATTTTGAATCATCTTCTAATGTTTCCTTCATATTTTTGAGGGAGGTTTTTATGGCATCATGTAGCAGGTGTTGGATCCACTTTGCATGATGTCTGGTCAACTTAAGGATATCACTGAGTTTAGGACCCACTATACTCACCTTGTTTCCTAGCACTCTGTGCTCACATTGGTCAAGTCAGTTACCCATGCTTCATATTGAATTTTTCATATCCTCTATCTCTGCTTGCTTACTTCCTTTTCATACTTTCTAATTATTTTTTGAAGTGGTCATGCATGTTTTGTCTTACTTTAAATAGTTTATTGTTGTGTCTTATTGGTAAAAACTTCTATTTGCTTAATTAAATTCTCTTTGAACTTGTTAAATATCTTACTCATTTGTTTATGTTTCTTATTTTATGTCTTCAAACATTTTGACTATTTGATTTTTTAATTCTTTGCATATAGTTTCCTCTTCTTCAGGATCCATGAAATCATTTTGGGGGAAGTTAAAGGTTGGAGGGTAATTTTGTTGCCTTGTTTTTTTCATATTTCTGTAAGTTTGGTACTGTGAGACAAAAATCAGCTAGGGCATAGAAACTCTGTCTCTACTGTGAAGATCTGTTTTGTTAGATCCTGTCTCTTTGTGATGTGTTTCTTTATTCTACTTTGTCTTGTGATACAGCTATGATTATGTTTTGATGTTCACCTCCCTTTTCGACCTATTCAGTGTAATTTTTGAGGAACTTCTTAGTGTTTAAGCTTTTCTAGGGGCTTTGATCCTCAGTTCTACTTGTGTTTGCAGAGGCAGGACCTCCTCCTCAGGAGCAGGGATTGGCATTCCAGACTGCTTTGTTCGTTTTCTGTATTATCTTCAGTTTCTCTATTTCACTTTTTAAAAAATTTTAACTGACAAATAATAACTGTGTATATATATAGGGTACGATTTGATGTTGTGACATATGTATATACTGTGGCAAATTAAAACATCTATAACATCACATACTTCTTTGTGGTGATAATACTTAAAATCTACTCTTTAAAATATTTCAAAACCTTGGATACTATGACATACAATAGTTCACTGAAATTTCTTTCTCCATCTAACTGAATCTTCGTATCCTTTGAATAATATTTCCTGTTTTTCTATTCACTCCCGCCTCCACCTCCATGAATGCAACTTTTTAGAGTTCACATATAGGTGAGATCATACAATACTCATCTTTCTGTGACAAATGTATTTCCCTTAACATCACACTCATGTTTTCTCAAATGACAATTTCTTCCCCTCTAAAGGTGGAACACTATACCACTGTGATACGTACCACATTTTCTTTATCCGTTTGGATACCCACTAAAGGAAACTTAAATTGATTCTATAGCTTGGCTATAGAATAGTGCTGCAGTGGACTTGAGAGTACAGACGTCTCTTTGAAGATCTAATTTTAATTCCCTTGTACATATACACTGTGACAGATTAAATCTTGAATGTCCCTCAAAGGCCCATGTGTTGAAGGCTCGTCCCCAGACTGTAGTGTTCTTGGGAGATGGTGGAAACTTTAGGAGGCATAACCTAGTGGAAGAAAGTAAGGTTACTGGGGGCATACTTTTGAAGAGAATATGGAGGCACCTTCTCCCTCCTTTCTCTCTCTCTCTCTTGCTTCCTGGATGCCATGAGGGGAGAAACTTTGCTCCACCATACTCCTCCCACCAAAAGGTGTTGCTACCTTGCCACAAGCCCAAGGCAAAAGTGCCAACTAACCACGGACTACAACCTCTCAAACTGTGAGATAAAATAAACCTTTCCTCCTTATAAACTGATTGTTTCCAGTATTATGAAGCATGGAGAGGCAAAAAGACAAAGCAGAGAAAAATATGAACCAGTTCTCAGCTGCAACCCTGGTTCCCTAAGGGAAAGAGAGCCCAATACTATAAACATTAGATAAGCCCAGAAAGTACAAACAGCTTCCAAAATAAACAGTGAAACAGCTGTCTTAGCTGCAAGAGAAACCCATGGTCCTTTCAGGCTTTGACTCCAGTGTGGAGTTTTGTCTGAAAGTGCCTCCCCTTGTGTGACAGGCGAGCTCTGCAGAAGAAATCCACTGTAGTGCTCCCTGTATCTTAGAGTGCTATAGGCATAAGCCATCTTGAGAGAATACCCATTTGAGAGGGACTGAGCTACTCTGGGGATCTTAAAACACAGGCCAATCAATATTCTGGGTCTCTGGAAACAATCTGTTGTAGTGAATGGGTGGAAATGGCCATAAGAGACAATCATGAGAGGAAAGGTCAGCCACAGAACTATTGAGAAGTTTAAGTAGCAGGAATACATGCTATGGAAGGTACAGTAGTAAGAGGCAACACTCGTTGTGGTAAAGAGTGAGACCTATTTTGTGTGTTTTTCTGAGGAGTGCCCAGACCACCTCCCATGCAGAACACATCAGTTTACTTTATCTGCTTTTGCAAGTAGTCGGAGATACAGCTCAGCTTGGATGTTAGCCACACTCATAGTTGCACAGACTGGGGGAGGGGTGACTGGAACAAGCATACACCTATCCAGGACAGAGCTGGTCAGGGCTAGCAGTGGCTCTGGGTGCACATACAAAACAAAAGCCTTGTAAGTAAAAAAGGCCCTGCTGTAGACACTTTACCATTCATCAGGCCTGCTCAATGGGAAAGGCGGAGCTGCACAAAGCACTGACCTGTTTCGTTGGAGCGAAGATGAATCACATCAGACCACAGTTACAACTCACTACTCCTGCCATACATTGTGGAAGCCAACATTAGAGGAACAAAAAGACAGTCTCTAATTCAAACACCTCTACTAGCAAGAATATTTTGGACTTGCTCCCGCCCCCACACACACACCCTTTTTCTATTTTTTATTATTTTTATCTAGTTTTGCACTTATTTTTAATAAGTCTATCTCTTATCTTCTCATTTTCTTTTCATTGTTTTATCTTGATGCTTCTTTTCCCCTATTTCCTATGCCACCTTTAAAAATTATTTTATTATGAATTTCTTCATTATTTTTTATCTTTCAGTTTTTTCTGTATTACTTTCACTCTTTTCTATTGTTACTGGTGGTGCAGTTGTTGGTTTTGTTTCATTTTTATCAAATTTCTATGCTTCAGTTGTCTTGATGTGATTGTTGAGCAGTACCATGAATGAAACCTTCACCGGGAAGACTCACATAAGAGTGAAACAGCCATCTCAACAGATGCATAAATCTCAGACACACAAGGAATATGAAAAAAGGCAGCATGACTTCTCCAATGTTCATAACTGTTGAGCTGAATACAATAATATCAAAATGGATAAATTATTGGATAATGAATTTAAAAGATTGATTTTACAAATAACAAATGACTTCAAAGAAGATACAAACAAACAGGTGAATGATTTTAACAAAGGCAATGCAGGCCAACCGAGAGAAAAATGGCGGAGTGCTAAGTGTCAGCTACTCAGCTTCTCCAGAACGAAGTGCCAAGAGTCTGGAAATAACAGCTCAGAGAGAAATCAAAGAGATTCTAAGCTACATGAGACCACAGGGGACCTGACAGAGGAGAAGAAGAAAGTAGGGTTCACTGCTACAGGGGAAATAGCTCAGTGCTGCAGACAGGCAACCTCATAACGTGGCTGGGTTAGCTACGGGGAGTCGGTGAAAGCAGTTTTGCTCCTCACTGAGAGACTGAGACCTGACCTGGCCCAGGAGGGTCTAGTGGAGTCTTAGAGGCAGCAGTGAGAATATGAAACACTTTCCCGAGCGGCCCACCCCCCACACAGTCATCAGTTAGTGGGTGAACCAGAGCACCTCTCTACCACTGCCCAGTCTCTTATCGTGGCAGCTGGAGGGCAGAACCACTGTTTTATCTCAAGTGCTCTAGGATTCAAACTCCAGGAGCAGAATAGCCTCAGAGTCACTTCAGTGACAATGTCTGGGAGTGGAACGAGGGAAGAGTCATCCAGTCACAGTAGATAGACAGAAGTTGGACAAAAGACTGAGGGGAACTCAGCTGAGAACTAAGAGCTGGCACCCAGACTCCAATCCAGTGAATGCCAAAGGCCAGACTTAGCCCTACCTTCGAAGGACTAGACGCAGCCTCCTGCTATGCGACTGGCAGTACAAGCAGGCAAGTGGCCTTGGCCTGCAGCAGAACAAGGGCAGGCCATCCTAGTTCAGAGGCTGGTGATGGGATAAGGGCACCTCCCAGCCCCCACCCTGTGACCAGCAGCACAAGCAGGCAAGCACCTTTGTGGGGGAATAAGAGCACCACCACCTGCCCCGTGACTAACAGGCAAACCGCCTTGCTAGCTGTGAACAAGGGCGCTCACCTCGTCCTACCACCAACTCATGTAAGAGGAGTCAGCAGCATGGCCAAGGTCAGTTCCACATTCAGCAGCGAACCTATTACAGACTTGGTGGAGTTATTCAGTAAGATTCTTGCTCCGACTATGGAGCTAACACTGAACTGGGGGCACCAGAGAAATTTTTTAAAATATTTTTTTCTAATTTTCTATTTTTAATTTTTTTGGATGGGTTGTATGGGTTTTGACTTTTATGGTTTGGTTTGTTTTGCCTGTCCTGCCTCTACCTTTACTCACTAGTATTTCTGTATTCTCTGATATTTACAGGTGAATGAACACTAACTCTAGTCTTTCTGTCTTGCCTCGAAATCCTTTAGTTTTCTCTTTCATTGTTTTTCTCCTGTCTTCTTCTCCAGCTCTGGAAAGTTTAAGTGATCATCCTTAGTCCTTCAGCCTTGCTTCTACTATATTTCGCTTTAGCTATCACTCTGTTTTGTTCCCTGTTCCTCTTAAACGCCCCTTTCTCACAGAGTAAAATCACCCTCCCAAGGAAAAACCCACTGCTTACAAATTCTTGGCCTGTATTGGATGTTGTTATATAACTATAACTCTTGCTATAGTGATACCAAATTAGCAGTTACAACAGATCATCAGTTTTGAGGTTGTGCTTAATAATATTGTTATTTCTAATTATACTACTTTAGCGAAGATGCCATACTTGTTGTAATCAGCTGTTCACCCTTGTATGATAACACTGTGATAATCTGAGGTCACAATCATCCCCATAGCCCAGTACCAAAGGACTTGGTGCTGAGCCAAATAGATAGTAAGACATCATCCTTAGTAAATAGGAAAGATAGGATCTTGGGACAGACACAAAGACCAACAGCCAGATATACCTAGAAGGCATCTCAGAGAAATTTACTTTTCCTAGGGAAGCTTCGATGCCATTGATAAAGCTACTTAACGTAAGAAAAACACAAACAATAACACAAAAAATTACAATAGGAAATGACGAGACTCAGAAGCAAAATGCAATCCCAGACTTCCAGTCCACCAAAGACAAATCCAGGGGACAACAAGATAAAGGAAAGCAAAAGCCATCCACCTGAATTTACTGAAATGACAGTAGAAGAAATAAAAATACATACACATGAGGCTATCAAAACAGAAATAATCTCATAGGTAAAAAATAATACAAGAGAGAGAAGGAGATGACAATATAATGAACAACTTTCTCAGAAAATCTAGAGTACCCATAGATTTTAAAAATAGAGGAGCATAGGGAAATCACAGAAGCCATGATTGCCCAATATAGGAAAGAAATGTAATCCATGAAACAGATTCAAGTAGATATGCAGGAAATTAAAAATTGCATTGAAAATTTACAAAACCATATGGAAAAAAGCAAAGATAGACTATTAGGATCTAGAAGACAGGATCATTGTTAGTGATCATGAAAAGAAAGATCTCTGAAAAGTAACATGGAACCATGAAAAAACAACCCAACAACTGAAAGATGGTGCAAAGAAGAACAACAAAAGACTGATTGGAGTCAATGAAAATGCAGGAATCAGCACAAATGACATAAGAAATACAATGTAAACTATAAAGGCACAATTCAATAAAAAATTAGAGATTCTGAAAAAGAATCAAACAAAACTTGGAAATGAAAAGTTCAGTGAGTCAAATAAAATTTTCTGTTGAAAGCCTCACCAGTAGACTGCATCAAAAAGAGGAAAGAATATCAGAGCTTAGAAACAAAATTGATAAATTATCACATTCAAGCTGTACTAAAGGAAAAAATAAGAAAATGTGAGTAGAATATAAAAGGTCTGTAGAACATGATCAAAAGACCAAAACTGAATATTTGGTTTAGATTAAGAAGTCAGGGTGTATTTAACAACATAGAAACCCTATTCAGTGAAGTAGTATCAGAAATTTTCCCAAATCTTGGAAAAGATAACCATCCAGGTAGGCAAGTGCCATACATAAAAGAACCTTTATACAATATATTACTATTAAACTATTAAAAACACAGAATAAAAGAATATTGAAAGCCCCAAGAGAGAAGCAGCAAGTCACTTTATAAAGCAAACTGAGCAGAACAACAGCAGATTTTCAGCAGAAACTCTGAAGACTAGGAGGACATGGAATGATGTATTTCAGATCCTGAAAGAAAATAACTTCCAACCTAGATTACTATATTCAGCAAAGCAATTCTTTAAAATTGAGGGTTAAACAAATACCATTTAAGATAAGCATAAACTAAAGAAATTCATGAGCACTGAACCAGCATTACAGAAGAAATTCTATACACAGATGAAGAAGTAAGCCAAACACAATCAGGAGAGCACATGAAAGGAAAAGGCTTACTAAACGTGTAAACAAGCAAAGGAAAATTAGGAAAAAACAAAACTTAACTCAGTAAATCATCAAAGTTCTAAGATAAACAGGGGAGAAAAATGAACATTGATGAATAATATGTTCATCAAGTATATTCACTAGGACAAATAAAATTAACAACACCAAGAAGAAGAAGGAAAAGGATAAAGAGAAAAGAAGAAGGAGGTGGGGGAGGAGGAAGAGGAAGAAGAAGGAGAAGAACAACAACATGACAAGAATTAGTACCTACCTTTCAGTGCTTTTTTAAAATTTATTTAAGAGAAAAAAAGACACATATAACAAAGACAAAAAGCAAAAGAGACAAACAAATGACTAGAGTAAATACACAACAGTAACATTACAGGTTTACAAAACAGGATAGAAACTTGACAGTGGTTGCAATATTGCATATCGTTATCTTCAAATGGTTGTTTACATTAATAGATATGGACATGTAAAATTGATCTAATCATATGAGTATTAATTGTTCTTTATCAATAATGAATACATTCAGTAGTGTGTTCATTTTAGTTATCTTACATATACACATATACAGATTTATATCTTTTCCTTTTCCCTTCCCTCTTTCCCCCTTTTCCCTTCCCAATTACTTTTGCTCTTCGAGCTGTTTTTTTCCCTTACCTAGTATTTATTACAGATTTTGGATCATATATACTTTTTCTGTTTCTTACACTAGGAAGACAATACGGTATTTACACATGTGGGTTTGATTTATCTCACTTATGAGTATGGTCTCAAGCCGTGACCATTTACTTATAAAAGTCTCAATGCAATCTTTCTTAATAGCTAAGTACTACTCCATTGTATAAAAATATCACATCTTTTTTATCCAGTCTTTGATTGATGGGCACTTGGGTTGTTTCCAAGATCTTGCTATTACAAATTGGATTGCTATAAACATAGGTGCACAGATATCACTGTGGTATGAAGTTTTCAATTCTTCTGGGAAAATGCCCAGAAGTGGGATAGTTGGGTTGAATGGGATCTCTAATCCTAGCTTCTTGAGGAATCTCCACACTGACTTCCACAGTGGTTGCACCAGTCTACACTCCCACCAACATTGGAGAAGAGTTCCTTTTTCCCCACAACCCCTCCAGCATTTGTTGTTGCTTGATTTTTTAATCTTGGCAATTCCTTCTGGAGTGAGATGGAATCTCAGTGTTGTTTTAATTTGTATTTCCTGAATGACCATTGATGTTGAACATTTTTTCATATATTTATTTGCCATTTGTATTTCTCTTTCTGAGAAGTGTGTATTCATCTCAGATGCCCATTTTTGGATTGGGTCCTTGAATTTTAGGGGCCTGATTTCTTTTAATTCTTTATATGTTTTAGATAGAAGTCCTTTGTCTGATGGACAATTGGCTAAGATATTTTCCCAGTTCATGGGTTTTCTTTTCACTCTGTTGGAGATTTCCTTTGACGTGCAAAAACTTTTTAGTAAGATGAGATCCCAGTTGTTGATTCTGGAAAGTGTTTCCCGTGCAATTTCATTTTTGTTCATGAACTCTCTGCCTACTCCTATGTCATCAAGATTTTTACCTACTCTGTCTTCTAGTAAGTTTAGTGTCTCTGTTTTAATATTCAGATCTTTGATCCATTTTGACTTTATTTTAGTGCATGGTGATAGGCATGGATCTAGTTTTAATTTATGGCATATACAAAGCCAGTTTTTCCAGCACCATTTATTAAAGAGGCTGTTTTTCTTCCAATGTACATGTTTGGCCCCTTTGTCAAAGATGGCATGGCTAAGTGTGTTTGTAGTTGTGGCTGTATCTTCTAATCTATTCCATTGATCTTCAGGTCTATTTTGATTCCAGTAACATGCTGATTTTATCATAGTAGCTTAGTAGTATACTTTCAAGTCAGGGATTGTGATGTGGCCTGCCTTACCTTTGTTGCCCAGAATTGCCTTTGCTATTCTAGGTCTTTTCTGGTTCCAAATGAATTTCAGGAATGCTTTCTCTAGCTCTGTGAGGTAGGCAAGTGATCTTTTGATTGGGATTACATTAAATCTGTATAATAATTTTGGGAGAATGGCCATTTTCACGATGTTTGTTCTTCCTATCCATGAGCAGGGAATATCTTTCCAATTTCTGAAATCTTCTTTGATTTCCTTCTTTAAAGTAATACAATTTTCACTGTATAGATTTTTTACTTCCTTTGTTAGATTAATTCTAAGTATTTCATTTTTTTGGATGTTATAGTGAAGGGTGTGGTTTCTCTTATTTCTCTGTCAGTGACTTTGTTTTTGTGTACAGGAATGCTATTGATTTTTGAGTGTTGACCTTGTATCCAGCTACATTATTGAATTTGGTTATTACTTCTAGAAGTCTTCTAATTGATTTTTGGGGGTCTTCTATGTAGAGTATCATATCATCTGCAAATAATGATAATTTCACTTCTTCCTATCCTATCCTTATTCTCTTTACTTCTTTCTCTTGTCTAATTGCTCTGGCTAATATTTCCAGCACTATATTGAATAGGAGTGGTGATAATGGACATCCTTGTCTTGTTCCTGATTTTAGGTTGAAAGTTTTCATTTTTTCTCCATTTAGTAAGATGTTGGCTGTTGGTTTATGATATGTGGCTTTTATCAGGTTGAGGTAGAGACCATCTATTCCAATTTTCTGTAGGGTTTTTATCATGAATGAGTGTTGGATTTTGTCAAAGGCTTTTTCTGCATCTATTGAGGTGATCATGTGGTTCTTGTCCTTGGCCCTGTTGATATGGTGTATTACATGTATTGATTTGCGTATGTTGAATCATCCCTACATTCCTGGGATGAATCCCACTTGATTGTGGTGTATAATCTTTCTGATAACTTACTGTATTCCATTTGCAAGTAGTTTATTGAGGATTTTTGCATCTGTGTTCATTAGGGAGATTGGCCTGTAATTTTCTCTTTTGGTTGGGTCTTTCTCTGGTTTTGGTATTAGGGTAATACTTGTTTTCAGGAATGATTTAGGGAGACTTACTTCCCTTTCGACTTCATTGAAGAGTTTGAGGAATGTTGGCATTAAGTCTTCCCTAAATTTCTTGTAGAATTCAGCAGTGAATTCATCAGGGCTCGGACTTTTCTTTGTTGATAGGGTCCTAATTATATTTTCAATTTCATTAGCTGAAATAGGGTTATTCAACTGCTTTACATTTCTTGATTCAGCTTTGGTAATTCATAGCTTTCTAGGAATCTGTCCATGTCTTCTGTGTTATCAAATCTATGTGAGTAAAGGTTTTCGAAGCAGGTGTTGATGATCTTCTGTATTTCCACAGGGTCTGTAGTGATTTTACCTTTTTCATTTCTTATTGCATGAATCTGACTTTTTTCTTTCCTCTTCCTGATAAGGTTGGCTAGGGGTTTATCAATTTTATTTACTCTTTCAAAGAACCAACTCTTCGATTCATTAATTCTTTGTATTGTTTTCTTAGTTTCAATTGCATTAATTTCTGCTCTAATCTTAATATTTTCCTCCCTTCTTTGGGCTTTGGACTTGACTTGCTCTTCTTTTTGTAGAAGTTTGAGGTGCAGCATTAGGTTGTTTATGTGTGTTCTTTCCATTTTTCTGATGTGAGAGTTTAGTGCAATAAATTTCCCTCTGAGGACTGTTTTCATTGTGTCGCACAGATTCTGGTAATTTGTATTTGCATTTTCATTCAATTGTAGATATTGTTTAATTTCTTCTTTAACTTCTTCTGTGACCCATTGGTTATTTAGGAGAGCATTATTTAATTTCTATATGTTTATGCAGTTATTGTAGGTTTTTTTGTCATTCATTTCCAATTTTACTGCTCTATGGTCAGATAATATACATGGAATTATTTCAGTTCATTTGCATTTACTTAAGCAAGTTTTTTGGACCAGTATGTGTTCTATTTTAGAGAATGACCCATGTGCAGCTGAGAAGAATGTGTATTCTGATGTTGATGGGTGGAATACTTGGTACACATCTATGAGGTCCATTTGTTCACAAGTTTGATTCAGTTGTGTTATTTCTTTGCTGATTTTTTGTTTGGTTGATCTGTCTCCCTGTGACAGTGGGGTGTTAAGGTCCCCTGTTATAACTGTATTATTGTTTATTTGGTTTTCCATTTCTATTAAGGATTGTCTTACATAGTTGGGTGCTCCCATATTCGGTGCATATATATTTATGATTGTAATCTCTTCCTCTTGAAGTTTCCCCTAACAAGCATATAGTGACCTTCTTTATCTCTTTTGATCATTCTCAGTTTGAAGTTTGCATCATCTGCAAACATAATAGCTACCCCTGCTTTTTTCTGGGTTCCTGTTGCATGCAGTGTTGTTTTGCACTCTTTGATTTTTAGTCTGTGAATTTCCTTTTGAGTGAAGTGTGTTTCTTGTACAAAACTTATTGTTGGGTTTTGTTTCTTAACCCACTCTGCTAGTCTGTTTCTTTTATTGGTGAGTTGAGACCATTTGCATTGTTTGATATAACTGATATGTACCGGCTCATCCCTGTCATGATACCTTTCTGTTGTTGGTTTTCTACATTTTCTGTTTAATTATTTGTCCTGCTTAGTGGTTTCCTTTTGTTGTTGTTCTTAAGATTGTAGCTGTCTTTGTCTCTTTCTAGAGTGTCTTTCAGTACTCTTTGTAGTGTTGGTTTGGTGGCCATAAATTTCTTCAGTTGTTCTTTGTCATGAAAGTGTCTTATTTCTCCATCAATTTTTAAGGATAGTTTTGCAGAGTTCATCAGTCTGGGTTGAAAGTTGTTTTCTTTCAGAATTTGAAATACTTCACTCCAAGCTCTTCTTAACTTAAAGGTTTGTGCTGAGAAGTCTGCCGTGATTCTGATAGGCTTTCCTTCATAGGTGATCTGTTTCTTTTCTCTGACAGCTTTTAGTATTTTGTTCTTGTGCTGTATTTCTGATACCTTTATTATTCTATGTCTGGTGAAGATTTATTTTGTTTATGGTTAATTGGGGTTCTGTATGCCTGAGTTGCCTGTATTTCAGATTCTCTTCCCAGGTTTGGAAAGTTTTCTGCTATTATTTCTGTGAATAGTCTTCACAGGTCATTAGTGTTGACTCCTGCTTTTTCATTGATGCTTATTAATCTTATGTTATTTCTCTTGGCATCATCTTGCAGCTGTTGAATTGTTGTATCTTGGTTCCTTACTATTTTTAGGAGATCTTTTCTTTTGTGGCCATGATCTCCCATGCTCTCTTCAAGATCTGAGATTCTATCTTCAGCTTCATTCAAGCAGTTTTTCAAACTTTCCATGGAGTTTTTCATTTCTTGCATTTCCCTTTGCATCTGTTTCATGCATTCTGTTTGTGTCTTATATTGTTCATTCAAAGTTTCAATCATTTTCTTAAGTTCTTCTATTTTTTTTTATCTTGCTATTCTTTAGATACACACATTTTTTTTTTTTTTTTTGCAGCACCAGGGATTGAACTCACAACCTCGTGTCTGTCCGGCAGGCACGTAAGCCACTCAGCCAAATGCCTGGCCCTGGTGTTTTGAGGCTGGGTCGCACTGTGTAGCTCACGCCAGCCTTGTGCTCATGTTGTAGCCCAAGCAGGACTAGAACTCACAACGCTCCCAAGTGCTGGGGTTAAAGGTGTGCACCACCACACCCAACTGGATACACACATTTCTTTAATAATGATTCTCATTTCATTTTTTGGCTGAGAGATTATTTCTGATTTGAGGTTCTCTATAGCTTTATTGAGCTGTTTCTTTACTGCATTTTCTATCATTTCAGCAAGTTCAGTTGTGTGTCTCCCACTGTCTTCCATTTCAGTGTCCCTTGGGTTTGTTCTCAGTGGACTGGGAGATTGAGACTGTCTCTTGATCTTTCATTTTGTCATTTTCTTCTAGAACCTGTGTGGCTCTGTGTCCTGTGAGGCTGACTGGGCATTCCCTTCGTGGGTCGCGCTGGGTTGCGGAACCCAGTAGAGCTGGATCCTGTGCGCAGCTAGTGAGGGCACCCTCCCAGAGCATGCAGATGGAGGCTCCACCTTACTGGGTGGGGCCCAAGGGCTCCCAGTCCCAGGGAGCTGGCAGAGTGTATCCTGGAGTATGGCACCACCCAGACCCTGAGTCTGGCTGCAAGGAGTTCAGCACCTCTGGCGTGCCAGGCAAGCCTTGGTGAGTCCCAGGCCTACAGTGCTGGGGCCTTGCTCCTGGCTGGGCATGGCCGCAGCCTGTAGAACCTGGTGCACAGGCCACTGCACTGAAGAATGGAGCTTGCGTGCACTCTGGTGGTGAGAGCCCAAGCTTTCCAAGGCCCTGTGGCTATGCTGGTCAGTCCCTGATGAGCAGCTCTGGGGTCCTGGGCTGGGCTGGGCTCAGTACCTCTGTGTCCTGTGAGGCTGGCCTGGCGTTCCCCTGGTGGGTTGTGCTGAGTCACGGGACCAGGTAGAGCTGGATCCTGTGCGCAGCTAGTGAGTGTTCCCTCCCAGAGTGTGTGGGTGGAGGCTCCACCTTACTGGGTGGGGGCCAAGGCCTCCCAGTTCCAGGGAGCTAGGCAGAGCGTACCCAGAGTGTGGTGCCACCCGGATCCTGAGTCTGGCTGCAAGAAGTTCAGCACCTCTGGTGTGCCCTACCTTTCAGTGTTAATGAATGCAAAGGATCTGAATTCTCCAGTGTAAATATATAGACTAGCTGATTGGATTAAAAGCCTGACTACTTTTTCCAAGAGATCTCAATGAAAAGAGCATGAACAGACTGAAAGTGAAAAATTAGAGATGATATTCTAATCAAATGAAATCCAAAAGCAAGCAGAAGTGTCTATGCCTTTATCCAACAAAATAAATTTCAAGCCAAAACGGCAAAGAAGAGACAAAGATGATCATTACCTATGATAAAGGGAAAAATCCATCAATATGATGTGACAATTGTAAATAAACATACACCAAATATTAGAGCACCCAATTTTACTTTTTTTAAAAAAAATTGCTACAGGGCACAAAGGAAGAGATTGGCTCCAATATAAAAATAACACGTGATTTCAATACCTCACTCTCACTTATAGATAGATTATTCAGACCAAAAGAAAAAAATTAACAAAGAAACATCAGCATTAAACTACACCACAGACCAAATGAACTTAACAGACCTTTATATATTATTCCTTACAATAACTGTAGGTATCACATTCTTCCCACCAGGTTATGGAACTTTCTTCAAAATACATCATGTTTTAGGCAAACTGCCCGTATCTTATCAGATGATAAAGTAATGAAAGTAGAAATCAATAGCAAGAGAAACTACATAAACTTTATAAATACACAAAGATTAAACAATACACTACTGAATGATCAGCTGTTCATCAAAGAAATCAGAGGAAATTTTTTTTAATTTCTAGAATCAAAGGAAAATGGAAACAATACATTATAACCTGTGGGTTTATGAGGAAGACACTTCTAAGAGGATGTTTATAATTATGAATGCTTATATCAGAAAAAGAGATTTGCAAAAAATAACCTAATGATGCATCTCAAGGTCTTATAAAACCAAGAAAAAACCATACCAAAACTAGTAGAAGGAAAGAAATAAAGCTTAGAGTTAAAAAATAAAGGAAATGAAGACTAAAAACCATACAAAGGATCAATGAAACAAAAAACTAGTTCTTTGAAAAGTTTAACCCACCCTTTGCAAAAGTAGTCAAAAGACACATAAAGAAGACCTAAATTAATAAAACTAGAGATGAAAAGGGAATACTGCAACAGATATTACTGAAATATATTAAGATTATTAGAGCCTATCTTGAAAATTTATATTCCAACACATTGTGAAATCTAGAAGAAATTGACAAATTCCTAATACCGGGGTAAAACCTACCAAAACTGAACAGAGGGTTTATTTAAAAAAAAAAAACTAAATAAATCAATAAAAAACAATAAGATTAAGCAGTAATAAAGTGTCTCCCAACAAAGAAAAATCCAGGAACAGATGAATTCACTACTAAATGTTATCACGCTTTTAAACAAGAGCACCAAGACTACTCAGAATAGTTCGTGAAACAGAAAGGAAAGAAACACTTCCAGACTAATTTTATGAAGTCAATATTATCCCATCAAAAAAGTAGACAAGGAAACAACAAAAAAGGAAAACTATTGACCAATATCCTGGATGAGCATGGACTCAAAATTTCTCAAAAAGTACTTGCAAGCTGAATTCAACAATACATTATAAAATCATGACTATCATTCAGTTGTTTTTATAGGATACATAGATGGCTTAAACACACTAATCAATAAATATAGTATAGCACATAAACAGAATCAAGGGGAAAATTCACGTTATCATTTTGGTAGATGTAGAAAATGCCTATAACAAAATTCAACATCCTGTCATGATAAAAACACTGAAGAAAATAGGTATAGAGGAATTTACCTTAGTATAATAAAAGCTATACCATAAACAAATCATACTGAATGGGAGAAAACTGAAAGTATTTCTTCTAAAATTAGTAGTGACAAGAACACCGACTTCCACAACTCTTATTGAATGTAATACTTGAAAGTTTAAACCACATAACTAAGGCAAGAGAAAGAAATAAAAGTGATACAAACAGAAAAGAAGAAATTAAATTACCCTTACTTGCAAATGACATGATCCTATACTTAAAAGATTCTAAAACCTTTACAAGAAGACTATCAGAACTGATAAACAAATTCAGCAAAGTAGCAGGATACAAAAATCAGTATTAAAAAATTAGTAGCTTGTGCTTGCTTTAGCAGCACATATACTAAAGTTGGAATAATTCAAAGAAGAGCAATATGTCCCCTGCACAAGGATGGCATGCAAATTTGTGAAGCATTCCATATTTTAAAAAATATAAAAGTTAGTAGTTTTCTATATATCAATAATAAACTCACTGAGAAAGACATATGGAAAACAACTCCATTCACAATAACTTCAAAAAATACCCAGGAATAAATCTATGAAAGGGCTTTAAAAAACCCTCTTCAACAAAAATTATAAAACACTGAAGAAAAAAGTTAGACATTAAAAGCTGGAAGATCTCCTATGTTCATGGATCAGCAGAATTAATATTATCAAAATTCACAAAACTAGAAATAATAGTCCTAAAATTCATATGAAAATACACTAAATAACCAAAGAAGTCCTGAGCAAAATGAAGAATGCTGGAGATATCACAATGTTCAACTTTAAAACATACTACAGGACAAAGTAATAAAAACAGCATGATACTGGCATTAAAACATACATGCAGGCCAATGGAATGAAACAAGAAACCCAGAAACACAGCTACAGTCATATGACTCAGTAAAGGAGCCAGAAATGTAAGCAGAAAAGACAGACCCTTAACAAAAGGTGCTAGGAAAACTAGATAAACATATATAGAAAACTGAAACTAAATCCTTCAGTCTCACTTTGTACAAAATAAGATTAAAATGAATCAAAGATCTAAATGTAAGACCAGATATCTTGAAAATACAAAAACAAAAACAAACAAAAAAAAACATAGAGGAAATAATTCAAGATACAGGCTCAGGTAACAGTTCCCCAAATAGCTCAGGAAATAATTACTAGAACTGACAAATGGGATTGCACCAAATTGAAAAGTTTCTGCACAGTAAAGGGTGGAATTAACAGAAAGAAGAAACAGGCTACAGACTGGGAGAAAATCTTTGCCAGCTCCCCTTCAGACAGAGGATTAATATCAGAATATATAAAGAATTCAAGAAATGTAGCAAAGATACAAGCAATTCAATAAGTATGTGGGCAAATAAACTAAACAGACATCTCAAAATTAAAAGTATGGGCCTGGGGTTTAGCTCAGCAGCATAGCATCTGCTTGGTGAGTGCAAGGTTGTGAGTTCAATCCCTGGTACCAAAAAAAAAAAAAAAGTAAAATATAACTGGCCAATATGAAAATATGTTCAACAACTTCCAAAATCAGGGAAACAATCATCAAAACTACACTGAGATTTCATCTCACCCTAGTGAGATAGGAATATTATTACAAAAATTATAGGAAACAATAAATACTGTGAAGATGAAGGGGAAAATGTATGCTACACACTGTTGGCGAAAATGTAAATTAGTATAGCCACTCTGTAAATCAGCATGGAAGTTCATCAAAAACCTGGATACGTTGGTGCACACACATAATACACACATAATAATCTTAGGTGCACTGAAAGCTGTGAGAGGAGGATCACAAGCTCCAGGCAAGGATATGGGGAGAAAAGAACTCTTCTACATTGTTGGTGGGAAGGCGAACTAGTATAACCACTATGGAAATCAGCATGGAGGTTCTTCAGAAAATTAAAAATAGAAATTCCATTTGACCCTGTTACTCTCCTTCTAAGTGTCTTCTCAAAAGAGTTAAAATCATTGTATTACAAGGATACATGCATGCCCATGTTTATAGCAGTATAATTTATAATAACTACATCTTGGAAACATATATGTCCATCAGCAGATAAATGGATAAGGAAAATGTGTTTAGACACAATAAAGTAATACTCTGCCATAAAAAAAGATAAATGAGGGAGTTATAGGTAAATGTATGCAACTTGAGAACATATGTTGGAATAAGTCAGATGCTTAAGCTTAAATATCACATGGTTTCTCTTATATGAGAAATTCAAAATACATTATGCAAATAAGAGGTAAAATAGAAGATAGACAAATAAGAAGTAGGGAAAAGTTCAAATAATTTTTTAAATTACCTATCCAGTTGTTTCAAAAAGTATCATAATATATATATTAATTTGCTTCATTTATAATACTAATTTTTCTTAGTTCACCAAAAAGAAAATTTTGTACTATCAAATTTTCTTCTTTGTAAGAGATAATCTTTTTTGTTTCTGAGTAACCACTTCGAAAACAATGATACACAGTATATTAACTATTGTTATTCTTTTATGCTGTTAGGAAATTTTTTTATAAAATTTTTTCATAATAAATTTTTTCATAATAAAATAATGAAATATGCTTGAGGAGTGCATAGGCAATCTAATGACTAATGATACCATGCCTCAAAATAAAATTTATAAAGGGGCTGAGGATGTAGCTTAGCACTCCCTGGTTTTAATCCCCAGTTCAGCCGAAGAAAAAAATCTACCATAGGATACAGCTATAGCAATCCTTATTCCATATCCAAGAAACCAAAGTTAGTATGCCCTGGAGATTCCTAAACATCCTTGTTTTTGTGACACCATTCACTATAGCCAATGTACAAAAACAGCCTAGGTGCCCACCAATGGATTAAGAAAAAGTAATATATATATATATATATATTTCAACCATGAATAAGAATGAGCCAGGGTCAGCTGCCATGGGGAATAGGAAGAGAATCGAGAAGCCAGACCACACATTCCCATAAGCCAACCAGTGTGGGGCTGGGAGACAAGAAGAGCAACACCCTTCCGCCAAGTCCCTCAACACCCAGTAGGCAATGGGCTGAGCTGGAGGAAGTCAAAATGAGATGATAGTAACTGAAGTAAAAGAATAACTTAATGCTTGTATTGTTTGTTGACTTTGCAGGCCTAAGTTAGTATTCTGATCACCTATTTGGAGGATAACAAGATGCATAGTAGCAACTGTGGGGGATTTCTTTCTGTCTTGTTTTTGAAATCCAATGTTTTATTCCATTTTACAGTTTTGTTTTATTCTAGTATCTGGTAACCTGAGCAACTATTTTAAAGATAATATGCAATACAACAACCATTGTTAAATTCCTGTCATTTTGTTTTGAAAACCTGTATAGCTACTGTTGTGTTTTTTTGTTGTTGCTGTCATTTTGCTTTAGTTGTTTTTTTTTTTTTTTTTTTTTTTTTTTTTTTTTTTTTTTTTTTTTTTTTTTTTTTTTAAATTTTTTTTTAATTTTAAAAAGAATAAAACCAAGCAAAACAAAACAGAATAAAGCAATCAAAACAAAACAGTGCAAGTGATATAGGACTTCAAAATAACACAATAGGAAATCAACAATGGTTACCATAGTGCCTTTTGTTGTCTTCAAAATAGCTGCCCATAGCTTTAGACATAGTAAAAATCAAACAGAACAGAATAGAATCAATAAAAACAAAACAATGAATGCATTAAAGGACTTCAAAGCCAGACAGTAGTAAATCCAAAATGGCTGCCATGATATATCTCATTATCTTTAAAATAGGTGCCCAGGGCATTGGGTATAACAAAATCAAACAAGATGAAACAATAAAACCCAACCCAACAAAACAATGAAAATGATACAGAACTTCAAAACAAGATGATAGGAAATTAACAATGGCTGCCACCTTCAGAAGGAGATTCCTCATAGATGCTACACTGCATATTGTTAACTTTTGAATAGATGATCAGACTACCAGTTTTAGACCTGCAAGGTCAGTGAAACACTAAACACTGCAAGCTTTGAACTGTATTTTACCTCAATTGCTATCATCACAGCCTGTGTTTCTCTGGAACAGCTGGTTGCTTACAGTGGCGGGGGTGAGCAGCTCTTCTTGACTCCCAGCCCATTCACTGGAAGGAGCTGGCATTTGGCTCTCCCCACAGTGGCCCATGCATGGCACCAACTCACAGGGAGGGCTTGCTTCTTGCTGACTTCTTGTTCTCTTCCTACACAGTCCACAAATGGCACTGACTCCTGATTTGTTTGCTTCTTGATTTTTCTGTTTTTGCTTTTTTCTCTCTAAAATAATGAATAAATCATTTTATCTCATAAAAAAAGGATGAAGTAATATCATACACAGGGAAATAGATGTAAGATCATCATATTAAGCAAGAGAAGCCAGACTTGGAAAAATATTTCATGTTTTCTCTCATATGAGGAATCTAGGAAACAACAACAAAAAGACAACATGAAAATAGGAAGAAAACTATTAGAAGTGGAAGGGGATCAGATGGAGGTAGAACAGGAGTAAGACAACCAGGAAGTAAGATGTGATCAAAGTATGGGTGTACGTGTGTATGAAAATGTCACAAAAAAATTAAAGAAAATAATTAAACAGTATATTGCTTAACTACTATGTGCCAATACATATAATTTTAATTTTTTAATTCCAAGTCAAGTGGCCATTTAATAATGAGTGGCTTCTATTCAATTTGGTTCAAAACACCTCAAGCAACATTAACATAAAGTACTTATAAAATCTAATTTCAGATAAGCATATAATGTATCTAATTTAGGGACACATATTATAAACATAAGTAATTTGACTAAATTCCAAAATAATGCTTCCCCTTCTATCTAAATAAAGATATTAACTAAAAGTAAGTTAAAGATTTATCACTAGTCAGAATTCCCAAAATCTCTATGAATTGTTTCAAGTAATTGTAGTCATTTTTAGCTTCCTGCTCCATGAGAGTTATAGAAGTAAAAACAGGATTGATCAAGAGGTAAATTATATGGTGCCTAAATAGGGTTTCAGCCCTGAGGGCACTATTGACTTCATTTGTTTCAGATTCGTCAGTGTATGATCCACTGGCCAAATCTAACTACTGCAAATCAAATCTTTCCATGCCCACTCTTTTATGTATTGTCTACAGCCACGTTCTAATGACAGCTGCAGAGTTAAATTGTTGTACAGACAGCATGCAGCCCACAAAGTCCAAACTGTTTACTCTCTGACACTTCTCAGTAAAAAATTCTGATGATAACAGCTAATCTTTGTAGTTTCCAGACCCATCACATTTGCCTGGTTTCCTTGCTTGCTTTCACCAGATTTCTCTGAGCTGAATCCTAATCCCCACTGAGATTTAGTTTATGTTCCTTCTAGAATTTCTTCACTGGCTCTGCCAACTTTTACTTGGAGTGTTCTGGTAGTGACTTGGGTTTTGACCAAGCATCCAACTGCCGTCCACCTGCTGCTTAGCCTTTTCCACCCATGTCCTCCGAACCTCAGACATTCCTCTGCCTCTAACTAGCAGCTCTACATTCTTTAGATGGTCATCACCAGGCACAAACTTTCTCACTTCTCCACCCTACCATCCTTTCCCTAGCTCCATATTTATGTTTCAACCCTAAGATTTTCCATTTCCTGTGTGTGTCTTTTTTTTAAATTTTATTTTAAAGATAGTAAAATCCAACAAACATAACAGAACAAAGCCAATCAAAACAAAGTAGTAGAACTGTATAGAACTTCAAAGCAGGATACTAGGAAAACAATAGCTACTAAAGTATGTCTTGTTATCTTCACAATAGTTGACCATTTCATTGAGTATTATAAAATCAAACCAAAAACAAAACAGAATAAAACCAATCAAAACAGAATATTGAATAAAGCAAAACAGTGAGAACAATATTGGGCCTCAAAGACAAGATAGAAGGGAATCCCCCATATTTGCTACACTGCATACTGTCATCCTCCCAAGAGATGCTCAGACTGCTGGCCTAAGGCCTGCAAAATCAAAAAAAAAAAAAAAAATACAAGCGTTTAGGTGTTTTATGCACCTTGTTTGCTATCAACTTAACTGGTCCTCTCAACCAGCAAGTTGCTTATGGGGAGTGGGGTGTTGAGTCTCAGCCCGCACTGGTAGGCTCAGATCTTTCTTTTCCTGGATTCAGTGCCACTCACACCACTCATCAGGAAGGCTGGCTAGTTGTCTTCTGGTTGGATCATCCCTGACCCAACATGGTGGGTTCTCAGGAGATGCAAATCTTTCTCTTCCTGGAATCCACTCTGCTGGTGCCGCTTACGAGGAAGGCTGGCTAGTTGTCTTCTGGTCAGATCCTTCCTCTTCCTGTGTGTATCTTGTTTGTCCTTATAGTAAAATATTATCAGGATATGATGGTATCACATTATATCCTGCTGGCCTGCTTTGATTATATAACCTGTGTCTGTCCTTTCAATTGTTTGTCTTAAATAGGAAAGAAGCAACAAATCTTCATTCTAGAAGAATTCCAATGAATAAAAGTAGAATTGATAATGGAAATAGAAAAAAATTTCTAAACTGAATAGTTCAAAAATAGAAAGCCATAATGACAATTGTCTCAAGAAAAAAATCTATCAGTGAATGGGCAGTACACTGGACAGACACAGGATATTGGCTTAAATACTATCTCTTCCAACATATTTAGTCAAAGGGAAGGGTGTAAGTTGGTAAGAGAGAATCCTGACAGTCAGCAGCTTAGTCAGATGATGAGGTTAATGTAACCATTAAAGACTATGGACACCATGCACTGTATCTAGATATGATACAATGAGGAGGGTACAGCACTTCTGTGGTATCTTGCCCCGGATGCATAATACAACCCTCTCAGTCTAATCATGAGAAAACTTCAAACAAATACCAATTGAGAGACATTCTACAAAGGAGCTAACTGGTATATGTCAAGTTTCAAGGTCATGAATGAGGAAGAAAGAAAGAGGAATTCTTACAGATCAGAGGAGTCTAAGGGAATACGGCACATCAATGCAATTTGGAATCCCGAACAGGATCATAAAACAAAGACATCCATTGGAAGACTAATGAAATCTGAGTAAGGTTTGTACTTTGGTCAATAACATTGTATTTAAGTTAATGTCTTAATTTTCAGAATGCATGTCCCTCCCCTTTCTTCCAATTCCCTGTGTTTTTAGTTGACTTTCTCTGAGTAGTTATGAACAAGGCTCTTCCTGTATTCACTTGTGTTGTCTCCTTAATTTCTTAGTTCTTTTATTATTTATTTTTATTAGTACATATTTCCCATACATAATGATCACATTCGTCATATGGAATTTGAAACTGTACATAACATATCTTAATTCTTTTTTCCCATCACTCCCTTCAACCCTTCTTCCCTTCCCCATTTACAAAAGATTTGTTTCCAATTTTTCTTCCATTTTCTCTCTTTTTAAAATTTTAATCCCTTTTCCTTAGATTTGAATTTTTAAAATCCATAGTTACTTAAGATGTTTAACATAAGGGAAAGTAGTTAAAGTGTGTTTGAAACTCTTCTTTAAGTCTACTATCTCTGAAAACAGGTGATCTGTTAAAAAAAACTACATCTTGATTCCTAAGCGGTACCCTTTCAAAGGAATCATGTTAGCAAAGATAACTCCAGAAATTTCCTTTCAATTCTTTTTCACTTTCCTGTACAATTTTTTGGTAATTCTTCAAATAACAGATTCTTAAGGTTGATGAATGAAAATAGCAAAACAAAATAAACTCTTAGCTCTCAAAACTCCGAAAAACAAACCACAATCCAGACTTGGCTCATATGCCACATGTCATTCCTTGGTTTAGACAAAAAAAAAAAAAAAACTTTGGACTCATTATGAATTTTTTGATTTATTTCACACCCCACATCCAGTCCTCCAGCCAATGAGGGCTCCATTTTGAAAACGCATCTGAAATACTGCTATTTCTCAACACTCCTCCACTTATACATGGTCTGAGCTACCATCATGCCTCACCCAGGTGGTTGTTAAACCTTCTAATGAGTCTTCCCTTTTTCACGCTGCCTCTTGTTAAGGAATTTTCAAAAGAGTTAGTAGTGTTAAAGCCCTTACTCTCCCCCTCGCCACTCCACACAGGTCACCATATTCTTTGCTCTCTGGGTAACTCAGACACATACATGCCTCAGGGCTTTTATACTTAGAAGCTACTGAACAAAATTATCTGGAAAATTCCTATGAAATTTTTCTCTCAGATGTCCAGAAATTTGCTCCACCTCCTTCTTTATATATTTACTTGGATTTCAACTTTTCTATTGCCAACATGATAACAATGGAAGCATTCGTTTAATGTACCTAAACTTTCTTCTCTGCTTTGCCTTTCTTTCTCCATATTATATAGTACTATGTAATCCATAGAGGAACTACCTATTGTACTCTTTTATGTTGTTCATTACCTATAATAAATTTTTTTTCTTTTCTATTCACTTTTATATATTTTATACCTCAAATATTATAAACATCATTAAATACATTTGAAATTAATTATTTAATGAATCTCATGATGATTTTTGTACATGTGTGTATTAGGAATTGAACCCTGGACACCCTGTTTTTAAAAAAAATTTTTTTTGAGATAGGCTGGGCTCAAACTTATGATCCTCCTGCCTCATCTTCCCTGAGTGCTAGGTTCACAGGCGTGCACCATCATGCCCAGGTAGGATATTAATTTCAACACAGTTAAATATTTTATCAATTGCTAATGAGGATTAGCTCAAGTGCAGCCAAGAAAGATCTGGACCTTTAAATATCACTAGAACAATCAAAAGCCAAATAGAACAATATCATGGATTAAGAACATACACTTAGCAATCAGGTATGGGTACAAAGCCTCCTACTCCCACTTTCCAGCCATGTGATGGAGGGAAAATTAGTTAAACATTCTATGACTGAGATTTTTTTAATCAAGGTTTTAGATTATGAGACATTTCAATAAAATGCCTAGTACAGTACAATAAAATGCCTAGTACAGTACAATATAAAATGCCTAGTACAGCACACAGCACATGACTAGTCTCAGTGATTTGTAATCATCGCCATCATTATAACTACAATGTCGCATAATAAGAAAATGGATAGATTAACCCTCTGAACTTCTTTGTCCTTGTTTAATGTAACTGAAGCAGGCAACCCAAATGTTTGTTTAAGTCACTGGGCTTCTTTATTTTACATTTTAAAAATAAGTAGGCAGATAAGGAAATGTTCCATATCCTGACTGGTAGCTACTACACGATTGTATGATTTTTGTTAAAACTCCCAAAACTTTATGACAAAAAGAGTGAATTTCACTATATGTAACTTGTGCTTTATTTCAAAATAATAAATGAAAGCACTATTGCAGATGTGTGGAACTAATTATAGTAGTCAGAATTAATTACTTGCTTCTCCTGCACTGGAGAGCAAAAACCACAAGGGAAGATCTAGTGACATCAGAGATAGGGAATTTCTGCCCCTCGATGCATAGGAGACAGAAAAAGGATATGCTTGCCCGATTCCAGGTAAAAGCAGTTATTTCAAAACAAAATGAAAGCATGTACTGGTGATTGAAAAACAATGGATTGATTCTATTGTCTCTCTCTTTTGTGCTAAGATAAAGTGGAAAGTAGAAGCCTTTATAAAATGTATGAAATAATTATATTATAGTTGTACAACTTTAATGCTTTAGAAGCAGATGTAAAGCAATCATTCAAAGTAAATGTAAAAAATGATTCTTATATGTAATTAACTGGCAATTCCTCATTGTAAGAAAAATTTCTCATTTAAACTTTAGTGTTCCTGGTCTAATAAAACTTGCACAAATATGTATCAATGAGTAGAACAAAAAAAAATACATTTTTATATAAGTTTACAGTTCAAATGACCTGGTTTCTGAAAACATAAAAACAGTCATAGTTCCAATGTGGCAACATAAAACATAGTCAACAGAGAGGAGGAAAATCTAAATCTTTATTTTTGAAAATGGTTGTATTTCAAGGTATAGTTTCATTTACATTCACTTTTAAAATTAATTTCCCCTAAATTTTTGACAACATTAACTGGCTGCCATACAAAAAAGAACAAATTTTAAGAAAAACACTCTGAAAACTATGTGTGTAAAGATTTTTATATATTTTTGTATAAAATTTCTCATTAGTATGTACCCGAAAAGAAAAGAAAATCAACAATTGGTGTTTTCTAATTCTCATGTAAGGACTCAAGCCAAGATTACACAGAGATTTAGCTAGACATGCTAAATAAATATGGCAGAAACAGGGCTCATTTGAATTGAATTTGAACAGCTGTCTGTGGTGTCTAGACCATAAATGATACTGTGTTTCAAAAACAAAATGCTAAATGGTTAAGTATTTCCAGGACCTAAACTGGAAGCATGAAGTCAACTTCTTTGTAAGCTGTTAAGAGTTACCCAAATATTTCTAAACACCTGTTCCACAGAAGTATTTTCTATGTTTAAATGGTCAGGAAATTCAAATCAAGGAATAGGGTCACTATGACATTGGCTTGAATTCCTAAACTAATATGTATATGAAAGCAGTTGGCAGGGTTGAGTTTTTTTTTTCTAGAAAAAGTAGTTCAAATGAAATGTAATAAAAGGCAGATGGCAAATTAGAGGGGGAATGATTAGACTTATGGAATATATGTGGTTCATTTTATGTTGTGAAAACTATTTGTAAACACCAGATCAAGTATGATTTTTAAATTTTAAACCACAGAGATTAATGCAAAGCAGAAATGTTTATGGACAGTGCAGCTCCTTGTGATGAAAATCTCCATCTTAGGTTTAGAGCCATTGCCAGTGTCATAAAAGATGTCAAGGCAAGCAGAATCTGTGATGGTGTGGGAGATGTTTAAAGTGGTTGCAAGTCAGACATTACAAATGAATGCATGAGTAGAAATAGGGTCCACAGACCTGCTGTGAGACCTTATTTCATGAAGTCTGGCATAGTCAGCCAACAGTTAAATACTGTGCACACTGCTGGTCTCTGAAAATTATAAGGACGTGGTGAATGTGCCTAAAGTTCAAAGCAAATCAATACAGATAATGAAAGGGTTGGAAAACAAGGCCCATGGGCAAAGGTGAAAGGAGCAGGAGCCACCTCCTTTAATTCCTTCAGGGCAGGGCTTTGCATCCTCTTTCCTATCCCCTCACAGAAGTGAGTACAATACACCAGGTGAGGCGAGTCTTTGGGAAAGCCTGTTGGTTGACCTGGAGAGAAAAGTAAGAAGAATGACAAAATAACAGTCTTCAGTTATATGAAGGGATATTATTTGGAAAATTGCAACCAGTTATCTCCAGCTCCATCCACTTTAGAGCAAAGATTGAGGGTAAAAATCAACAAGAAAGGTCAGAGGTTATTTATAGTGTGACTAACTTGCTCCTTTTTGTCTAGAACTTTCCCAGCTTGGGCATTTCAACTCTCATCCTGGGAAGCCCCTCTGCTAACCAGGAGAGTGGGTCATTTGACACTGCAGATGTTTAAACTATAAGGGATTCTCATCGGTCTGGGAAAAGTTAGCTAAATCTTACTTGAACAGAAAGGGTAAATCTAAGTGTTCCTTCACGGAGCTTTCCAGCCATAGATTCTACAAGCATCATTCTGCCACACTTATTAACTAACAGGAGCAATGATGACAGTTATAAAAGCAGAAACAATTTTATTTTCTCTCCAAGTGAGTTTGTACCAATGATAGCTTATGAAAACAGTATTAAATATGTGTTTTAACACTGAATAAAGGTGCTAACCAGCATCACCTAAAGTCATATCATCACTTGTGGATGCAAAGAAAGCCAGTCTGTGCTTTGTCATGTTTAAGGGGGGTCAGGCAAGTAAAATGTGACCTAGTGGTTAATAGCAGGGCTTGAAATTATGCAGGTCTGGGAATGTGTGCTTATTATGAAAGGGACTTGGATCAATTACAAAACTCTCTAAGCATGTTTCCTCATCTACAAATTGGAGATAGGACCATTACCTGCTCATAATAACAAGTTTATAAGATTTTCTTTAGTGACCTGTACGGCAAAGTGATGCCATGATAGAAAACAGGTCTACAAAATAAGAATATTATTGGGTTCAGGAATTGAGGTCTCTGGTGATGATAAAGCATTTCTAATATTTTCTCTTCATCAGAAACTTACTTAGCACTTATCAGAATTATACACTGACTAGGAGAAACTTGTAAGAATTATTATTCTCATCTTCATTGTATAGATTACAGAACTGAACAAAAGAGTATTTTGCCCAAAATCACAGAGTTAAAAAGAAGCAGAGTTCACAATCAAACTCCAGTAGAGTGGCCCCAGGGTGTAAGCAGTAGTCCTTACTTATTAATGAAAAACACATTCCAAGATCCCCAGTAGATACCTGAAACAGAAGATAGTACCAAACTTTGTATGTGCTATGCTTTTTCCTATGCAAACTATGAAAATGTTTAGCATATTAATTAGGTCCAGTAAAAGATTAACAACACTGAATAATGTGAAATACAACAACGTACTGCAGTAAAATTGTCAGCATCACTGGGGTTACTTGAACACTTTTAGAGAGTTTATTTAATAAATGAAATGACTACTACTTTAATTTAAAACTTATGAACCACTTATTCATAGATCACTGTTGACCTTTGATAGCAAAACCATGGAAAAAAATTATAAGTAAGAGGAGACTACTCTACTCATAAATGCAACACTACATTGTCTCTAGATTATTTCAGAATGAAACCATGAAGGTTTGTTTAAATTACATATTTCTTTAAAAATATAATACATAAATTTGACTTCCAGAAAAATTTCTAATAGGTCTTAGTCACAGTGGGGCTGCAGATGAAATCTGTGATTAGTTCCTATTATGGCTGTGTTTAGATGTCCCCCCAAAGCCTCATTCAGTCATAGGAGGGGCTTTTTTAGAGGTGAGTGAACCTAGAGTGAGTAATTGATTCATAGTGCAAAGATGGAACTAAGGGTAGTAGTATTAAAAGTGGATGATTACTAAATCATTCCACTGATTGATTTGGCACTGCCTTAATCCCAGTAACCTGAACATAATATAAAGGACTGAAAGAGGCTTCTGTCCCTTGCTTGCTTTGCTACTTTCTTTCTCCAATGAACTGTTTCTCCTCTGCAATGCCTGTCTACCATGCCATCCTACCTTGGAACCAGACCATTATGAACTAAAATCTCTACAAACTGTAAGCTAAATAAACCTTTCCCCCTTCAACTTTGGATGCTGAGTATTTTGTCTCAGCAATGAAAGAGAAGTAACTAAGACAGTTCTTAAAACATTCTTCAATCCAGTTTTCCTCTAATCCAAAACTCATGTCTGTTAACATTATGTATACAATATATGATAAGTAGCTATTTATTGATAAAAATTGATTCTAGCATAGCCCCTGCTTGACTATTCCACTCCAGGTGGCTCATTACTTCATGAAGCAAGCTACTTCTAATTATAAATCAGTTTTAGGAGGTAAGATTTCTCTGACAAAAATTTATTTGACTTTCAAACATTAGGAATCTAGTTTATGTTTACCAAAATTTTCTCCAGAAAACAATTATAAGTTCTGAAAAACATAAATATAAAAGCACTAGAGGGGATTTAAAAAATAAAAAGCACTAGAGTAACCAAATAAGACTGATTGTGAGTGGAAATACAGCAAGGAAGCACCAATTTAAATTTATATATATATATATATATATATATATATATATATATATTTTGTTTGTTTGTTTGTTTGTTTGATGGCACCAGGGGATTGAACTCACAACCTCGTACCTGCCAGTCAGGCACTTAAGTCACTGAGCCAAACTCCCAGCCCTGGTTTTTTGAGGCAAGGTTGCACTTTGTAGTTCAGGCCCGGCTTGCACTCGCTTTGTAGCCCAAGCTGGCCTGGAACTCACAACACTCTTCCTACGTCAGCCTCCCGAGTACTGGGATTAATGGCATGTGCCACCATGCCTGGCTTAAAATTATATTTATATGGTGTTTGACTTGACCCTCTAAAGTTCATTTGCTATGTAGAGACTGGAACTCAAGTAGAAAGCCATAGTAGTATTATCTTAAGAAACCCTCAAAGTTTGAGGTAGTGAAAATCAGCAAAAAAAGGAGAGAGAAAAATATTAGAAAGGACAAAACAACAGAAAAGGATCACAAAAATTTACATGAATTCAATTGGTAAGTTCTATCAAACATCTAGGGAAGAAGTAATATTAATCCTGCATGAACTTTTTCAGAAAATACAGAAGAAATCTATATTGAGTTACTTGAACACTTTTAGAGAGTTCAAAACATACTTAGGCTAGTTAGGATGGTATGAAAATATACTAAAGATATTACAATAAAAAAATTACAGACCAATATCCTTCATGAATAGAGATGTAAATTCCTTAACAAAATTCTAGAAAATGAAATCCTTGAATATATGAAAGACAGAATACATCATGACCAAGTGGGGTTCATTACAGTAATGCAAGGTTGGTTCAACATTTTTTAATATAATAATTGCATTTTATTATATCAGTGACAAGGAAAGAAAATGTATATGATTTACAATATATGTAGGGAAAATGTTTGACAAAATTAAATGCAGCAATTTTTTTAAAAACCTACAGTTAACACAATAGTGGTGAAATACTAAATGTTTAAGATTGAGTAAAAGGAAAGGAAAAATATTTACTGTCACCACTTTTTTTCAGTACTAAATTAAAAGTCTTAGTCAATATAACACAAGAAAAAAAAACAGACTTTCAGGAAGATGGTGGAACTGTAAGCAACAGAGTAAACAGCCTCTCTGAGAGATACAGTCCAGATGCTGGAATACAGCATCATGGGGAAGACAAGAAGGAAGGAGGTGGGTCCCCTGGACCCAGGAAGAATCTAAAGTGAGAACTGAAGCCCACAAAAAGAGTAAAAAGAAAAGCTTAAATGAAGAAGAAGACAATAGCTGGCAGCACCTTTGCCCAAAGATGGACCCACTGTGCGAGAGGAACTGCTGGAACCTGGGGACATACAATCAAGGTGAAGTGGTGTTGGCAACTCTGGAGGCCTCTAGAGAGAGGCAGCATTGGAGGAGAGTGGCAGTGGATGGGGAGACTGAACTGGCTGGCGGTGAGTACAGAGAACTTGGTCCTCCCACAGGAGACAGCAATTGGCAAGGAGCCATTTTGGAGTTGGGCTGGATAAGCCCAGTACCACAACTGCTTCTGGCCTCCTCCTCGCTGGGTACAGACCCATAGAAATTGCTCAGACTGAGCCCTGCCCCCCTATACATTCTAGGGGTCATCTCAGAGGTTCCCTGCAGGTAGCCAGCTTGGTCTGAGGAGTGTGGCCTGCCCTACCACTGCACACACTCCAGGGGTGGTAGTGGAGGATCCCCACCAGTGACCAGCCCAGGTCCACAAGCATCAGTCAGCCCTGCCCCTGTGCACATCCTAGCGGCCATTGCAGAGGTTCCCTGTGGGTAGCCAGCTTGGTCTAGAGGCAGAGGCCCGTGCACGCTCCAGGGCAATAGTGGAGGATCCCTGTTGGTGACCAGCCCAGGTTTTCAGGCAGCAGATAGCCCTGCCCCTGCACACACTCCACCAACCATCAAGCAGCCAACACAGGCTGGGAAGAGCAGCAGACAGCCCTGCACCAGAACAGCCAATGGTCACCATCAGATATCCATAGTCAGCACTGGCTAGAAAAACCAAACAGCATCACCTCAGAGAAATTGTAGCCAATGCAGGAAGTGCCTGGGACCCCAGTACCCACTTGTTCAAAAGAACCCAGAAATATATCAAGATGAAGAAGCAAAAGGCGGTCTCTGCCTCTAATCCAAGCAGAGCAAGTCTAGGAAAGGCAAGCATGGAAGAGATTGGTAGTCACACCCTTGAAGTTTCTGAGGTGAAGGCAACTAAAGTAAAGAACTTCATGAGGCTATAAAAGAAATTAGAATAGAAATACTAACTCAGGTAAAAGAAGAAATTAAAAACATAATAAAAGAATTGCTAGGCATCACTAAAGAAGACATAGATTAAAAAATGGAGGAACATAGGAAAATGAGGGCAACCTTGAATGAACAATACAAAAAAGATTTAGAATACATGAAACAGATTCAAAGAGATATCCAGGAAATTTTTTTTTTTTTTTTTTTTTTTTTTTGCGGCACCGGGGATTGAACTCACAGCCTTGCGCCTGCCAGAGAAGGCGCTTAAGCCACTGAGCCAAGCTCCCAGCCCTTATCCAGGAAATTAAAAACTCCATTGAAAGCTGGCAAAACCACTTGAAAGAAACTGAAGATAGACTTCCAAACCTTGAAGCAAGTTTGCAGCTTGTGATTGTGAAAGGAAAGATGTCTTAAAAATAGCAAGGGACCTGGAAGAAACAATTCAACAGCTGCAAGACAACCCAAAGAAACATAACTTAAGAATAAAAGGTGTGAGTGAAAAAGTAGGGATCAATACAAATGACATTAAAAGTCTATTTACAAAAATAATATCAGAAAACTTCTCAACCATGGGAAAAGGAAGTGACATTCAGATAAGTGAAGCATATAGAACTCCAGCTAGCCATAACCAAAATCAATCTACACCCAGACATATAATAATCAAGATCCCAGAAATTCAACACAAGAACAGAATATTAAAAGCTGTTAGAGAAAAGAAACAGATCACCTATAAAGGAAAACCCATCAGAATCATGACAGACTTCTCAACACAAACCATCAAGTCAAGAAGAGCTTGGAGTGAAGCATTTCAAGTCCTGAAAGAAAACAACTTGCAACCCAGATTGATGTACCCTGCAAAACTATCTTTCAAAATTAATGGAGAAACAAGATACTTCCATAACAAAGAACAAATGAAGGAATTCACGACCACCAAAGCAGCCCTACAAAGAATACTGAAGGACATTCTAGAGAGAGATAAAAAAGACCACAATCCAGAAACAGTGGCAGAAGGGTATCAACGAGCAGGGCAGACAATTGAATAGAGAGGAAAAGTAGGCAGCCAACGGCAGGAAAACAGCATGGCAGAGATGAGGCAGTGCATGTTGGCCATAACCATTAATGCAGATGGCCTCTATTCACCAATAAAAAGAAACACAGGCAGAGTGGATCAGGAGACTGGACCCATCAATATGCATTATACAAGAAGCACATTTATCTCAAAAGGGGGTTCATTGGCTGAAAGTCGAAGGAGAGAGAACAATTCTCTATGTGATAGGGAACCAGAAAGGAGTGGGGATAGCTTGCCCGTTAGCTACAGAGTGGACAAGAAAGACATGGCATTTTTGTACAATGGAAAGCTACTCAGCTGTAAAGAAAGATAACCTCAAGGCTCTTGTAGGTAAATGGATACAACTTAAGATTATGCTCCTGGATGAAATGAACCAGAGTCACATGGGTGAACATCATGTTGTCTCCCTAGTGTAAAAAACTAAAAGAGTCAGTAGGATTCAAAATACACAATACATATTGTAAAAGTGAAAGTGGAAGAAGTATCTAAAAATGGAAGGCAACAACTTGCAACCCAGATTGATGCACCCTGCAAAACTATCTTTCAAAATTAATGGAGAAACAAGATACTTCCATGACAAAGAACATTGTTAGTCTATTATCATGATTTGAATCCTGTATTGTTTTCATTGTTCTGTTTAGTTTGGTTTTATTCTATTTTGATTTGTCTAATTTTATTATATTTGATGGCATAGACAGGTATTTCAAAGATAACAAAGTACATTATGGTAGCCATTAGTGATATTATATCACATTGTTTTGAAGCCCTGTAATGCTCTTATTGTTTTGTTTTGAGTGATTTTATTCTATTTTGATTTGTTTAAATGTATTATGTCTGATAATCTAGGCAACTACTTAGAAGAAAACGAGAGGCATTATGGTAACCACTGTTGTTTTACTATTGTTTTGAAGTCCTGTATTGCTTCCATTGTTTTATTTTTATTGGTTTTATTCCATACTATTTTCTTTGATTTTATTATGGCTGATGGCATGGGCAGTTATTTTGAAGATAATAAGAGGTATTATGGTAGCCATTATTGATTCCCTTTTATCTTTTTTTGAAGTCTTATACTATGTTCATTGTTTTGTTTTGATTGACTCTATTGTTTTATTTTGTTTGGTTTTAATTTCTTCAAAATAAAAAAAATAGAAAAAAAAAGACAAGGTGGGCAATTTTTAAAAAACTGTCTCTATTGATACTAGTAGTCTGCATAGAAAATCCTTAAAAAGTCTAAAATCCAGTCTGTAACTCATGATTTAATAAGCCAACAGGATATAAGCACAAAAACCAATTATATTTCTCTATTCTAAAATAATTTGGAAAACGTTTTTAAACTTTAATATTGTCCAGTATTTTAATGTTTGCTAGTACAGTGGATTGAAATTTCTAGTACATTGTGATCTTAATTTTGTGTTTCACATTTCCAGTGAGACTATATACATGTATTTATTGGTCTTTTTTTTCTTAAAGAGGATAAAACCAAGGAAAATAAAACAATAAAACCAATCAGAATAAACCAGTATAAGTGAGAAAGGACTTCAAAATCTTACAAAATTAACAATAGTTACCATAATGCCTTTTGTTATCTTCAAAATAACTGCAGATACTTTCAGACATAATAAAAATTGAACAGAACAGAATAGAAACAATAAAAACAAGACAATGAATGCAGTACAGGACTTCAAAACAAGCCAATAGTAAATCCAAAATGGCTACCATTATATGTCTTGCTGTCTTTTGAATAGCTGATCATGCTATCAGATTTAAAATAATCAAACAAAACAAAAGAGAATAAAACCCAACTCTACAAAACAGTGAGAATGATATGGTTTCCTAGCAGGGCTCGCTTCCTGGTGAGGCCTTATTCTCTCCCTCCACAGTCTGCATGGTACTGACTCACGGAGAGAGGCTTGGGTCTGGCTGTCCCCACTCTGGCAGTGGCCCATGCATGGCACTGGTTTCCAGGCAGGGATCACCAGCTGGTGAGACCTGGTTCTCTCCCTCCACAGTTCATGAATTGTGCTGACTTGTGGAGAGAGGGTTGGGTCTGCGTTATTGGTCTTTTACACTCATTCCCATAAGAAAATTTTACATGTTTTTCAAAATTTAACTATCCTTTTTGTTTCTTTCAAACAGCCAGAAGCTCACTCAGCTCCATACAGCTTACCAAAAAGTATTTTCATAAGTCACTTCTGAAGGATATAATAAGTCTGACTAGGAAACTTTTGCAACTGCTTTTATTTTCTCTCTCTCTTTTGGTACCAGGAATTGAACTCACAACCTCACACCTGCCAGGCAAGCACTTAGACCACTGAGCTAAATCCCCAGCCCTATTTTTTGGGACAGGGTCTTACTATGCAGTTCAGGCTGGTCTTGAACTCACTTTGTAGCCCAGGCTGGTCTCAAACTCATAATGAACCTCCTGCCTCAGCTTCCCAAGTGCCAGGATTAAAGGTGTGCACCACCTTGCCCAGCTATAGCTGCTTATTAAGGAGACAAAATACACAACATTGATCTTTCTTGTGTGTCTGTTACAAGAGAATATGAGAACATCTGCTACAGTTAAAGTAAATGCAAAACCTCTTCAGATTAACTGTGTTAGACAACAACTTGGAAAAATATCAGCAAGATATATTTAGAAAAATGAAACCCAGGGTCACTACCCAGCTTCTTTGAGAAAATATTTTACCAGTTGAAGTATAAATACACATGGTAATAATCAATGTCTACAGCTTTTCTAGATTATTACTAGTCATTGAAAAATTAATGTTTATTTTTAATAGTATACTTCTTAATGTAAAACAAATATTCTGTCATTTTCTAATAATAAACTTGTAATTAGAAAATATGTAGACTACATTTAATGCTATTTAAACACCATCTTAAAATATAGATTTATATGCTTCAAAAAATAACAATGTTTGCAGAATTTAAAGAGAGTGAAGGAAAGGGGGAAAGAGAAAAATGAAGATGACTAAAAATGTGAAGAGAAAAGGTAAAATGAAAGAAAAGATTGGAGGTAGCAAACTAGTGTGAAAGTAAGAGACAATTTGAGGTTGAGAAATTGACAAGCAACAGATACAGTGAAATTATATTGGGTGGGTAAGTTAGTAACTCACTAAATCCATTTCTAAAGCTGATGACTTTCATCTGATCTCCAGATTGATGTTTATACTCATTTTCTGTACTTTCTTCCTTATGGGTCAGAGACATCTCAAAATCAACAGCTTTAAAAAGATACACTCTTGGTGGGCCAGGGACATAGCTCAGTGACACAGTGCCTGCCTGGCAAGCGCAAGGTCTTGAGTTCAATTCTCAGTATAAAACAAAAATACATGTCCCTAAGTCATTCCTTTCATTTAACATAGACTGTGGACCTTCTATATCCATGGGTTCTAGGCTAAAATATTCAAATTTCCAGAAAGTTTTAAGAGGAAAAACTTGAATTTACTGTATTCTGAGCACTACACTAAATCCATGTGAATTAAGCAATAGGAAGCCCTTTATGGCCTATAAGGTCTTCTACAATTTTCACAGATCCTTGGTCTCTTTAGCACTCCTTGTTTGTGTGCTGTCTCTGTGCCGCTCATTCATGTATTATGTAAGTAGTTCTGGATGGTTGTGTCTTTACCAAATGTACACACACTTCTATTGTGTCTGTATTCCCTAAACAATACAGTACATTAAAGATCTATATGGCATCAACACTGAATTAGGTATTATAAGTGTCTTCATTACTTTTCACTCATTACTGAGACAAAATACCTGATGCCCAAAATTAAGGAAGGAAAGTTTTATTTATTACAGTTCTCAGGGGTTTCAGTCCATACTTAGTTGGCTCCACAGCAGCATGGCATAGCAGGGCAGCCATTCATGGCAGCTGCCAAGCAGCAAGGCAAATTGGTGAGAGAGAGAGACAGAGACAGAGAGAGAGAGACAGAGAGAGAGAGAGAGAGAGAGAGAGAGAGAGGAGGAGGAGGAGGAGTGACAGCAAGAGCAAGCCAGACTCATCTTCCTCCCACCCTTACACTGTATGTTGGCTCCACTCCTGGGCAGGTGCAGCACTCACACCACCAATCCCAGCACTAGACAACAAACCAATCATGAATGCCAGACTGAGCCCCATCCATGATTACATGAGGCTTTGGGGGGACACAGGATCTTACCCACAACAATAAGTAACCTACAGATAGGAAAATATGCACAGGTTAAATGCAAATATTATGTCACTGTATATAAGTTATTGAGCATGTAGAAATTTGAGTGCTTCAGAGGATCCAGGAACTAGTATCCTATAGATTCTAAGGGATGGCTAGACACCTTAATCTACTGCTCGCAGTATTTCTTATCAAAGTAAGTACATAAATCCAGTAAGGGGTTAATATCTAAAATATATGTAGAACTTAAATAACTCAATTGTAAGAAAACAACCCTACTAAAAATGTGCAAAGCAAGTAAATAGGTATTTTTCAAAAGAAGATATTGAAGTTACTTTTTCTTGTTGCAGAGACAAAATATCTGATACCCAAAGTGGAAGGTTTATTGTAGCTGAGTTTGTAGCACTTTCAGTTCATAATTGGCTGGCTCCAAAGCACAGTGGTACATCAGAGGAGAAAGTGCTCATGGCAGGCAGAAGGCAGCAAAGCAGTGAAGAAGCAGAGCAGCAGCAGCTATAAGCAATGACAATACCCCTCTTTCTGTCTGTTATATTGTATCCAGACTACATCCCCTTATGGTGGGTAGCATTTTACCCAGGGTGGGCCTTTCCATTATCCACACTCAGAACTACCCAGACCAATCAGTGAGCTAATTTAGTAATCACATACCCTTGATCTCAGCATCACACACTCTAGATCTAGCCACCTCTGAAAAGCCCCATGAGGCTTTGAGGGGATGTCTAGACACAAGCCATAACAGAAGACATACAAATAAATAACAGATGTATGGAAAATACATTTCTGCTCATCAGGGAAATGCAAGTCAAAATCACAATGAGATATTACTCCACACCTGTTAGAATGATTATGATTTAAAAATCTAATAACAAGTATTTGCAAGGAAATGAAAAATAAAAGGGGAATCCTAATATACTGTCAGTGAGAATACGAGTTAGTATACCCAAAAAATAAAATGAGATTCTGTACGATCCAGCAATCTCACTTGTACAGTGAATGTGACCCTGCAAACGATTCTACTATTAACAGAACATGTGTAAAAGTTATGCCTGCCCATTTGGACTCTTAACCCTTCACATGCCATCTCTTTCTTTTTCAGACAGCCAGATGCACAGAATTCATGAGAAGATAATCAGGCTCTTAGCTTTGGCAGAGGCACTAAAGGAAAGACAGTAAGGACCTTGAATGACTGATAAGAGTATAGCCCTTCCCTATGGCAAACTATTATTAGTTCAACACTTAAGGAAAGAATATCACTTCATTGTATTAACGCACTGAGATGTGGGACATTCCAGTGATAAAGGTTTGCCTTGCCTTATTAAATTGATATCTTGAAGTGAGGAACTATAATAACACCAGAAATACATGATATAGGCTTTACAGATGAATGTCAACCAGTAAAGAAACAGCTGTCATAGGTCTGTAGTTGTCATAGGTTCTGAAAAGATAACAAACCATGTTAAACAACAGGAAAGTGTCTAATAAAACTGTTGCTTATGACAATTGAGAAGGCAGATAATATGCCAACAAAATTTCAATATGCAGAAGTAGCCAGGAAGAATCAGAATGTTATGTATAGCCTTCTCTGGCTTCCTTGGGTAAAGTATTACAAGCAAATAATGAACTTATAAAAAGAATTGGCTCACTTATAAGTAGAAATAAAAAAGCAAATAGCTCAGAAGAGTAGAGAAACCCACTGCTACTAGTCCCTTAATCTCTTTAATAAGTGATGCCAAAAGAATGGATATTCACATGCAGAAGAATTAAATTTGACCCTTATAGCACAGACAACAGCTATAAAAACAAACAAATGAGATTGAAGCAAACTCAAAATTTTCTGCATTGCAAAAGAAATAATTATCAGAGTGAAGAGATAACTCAAGAAAACTTTCAAAGCATATTCTTAAGAAGGACTTCATATTTGAAATACAGACAGAACCCAACTCAGAAACAAGAAAACAACCCACATAAAAACATAAGCAAGTGACCTGAGCAGATAGTGTTCCCCAAAAGACAAAAAATGGCAAGAGTTTTTTTTTAATATTCAACATCTATAATTATCAAGGAAATGAAAATTAATACAATAATGAGAATACCTATATTAGCAAAAAGATGAACGATAACAAATATTGGTGAGGGTGTTAAAGAGAGAGAATCCTGGTACATTATTGATGAGAATGTAAATAGCATGGCCATAAAGAAAACAGTACAATTTCCTCAAAAAGCTATATGGATTACAATTAACCCAGCAACCCCACCATCAGGTATATATCCAAAGAAAATGAAATCAGCATATCACATATATCCCCCCTATTAACTGTAGCATTATTCACAATAGCCAAGATATGAAAGTAACTTATACATATAATGAAATATATATATCAACTGTATATTATGAATGCAATACTGCCCACTTTGCAGCTCAGGCTTTACTGCAAAGGCAAAACAGTCTTCACTAGAATTTATTACGTGGATATATGGATATATGGATCTAGTACGTGGAGATATATATATGTATATACATATCAACAGAAAATATGGTATATATACAGAGTGAAATACAATTTAGTCTTTTAAAAAAGAAGGAAATATGTCATTTAAGACAACATGGATAAACCTGGAAGATATTATGTTAAGTAAAATAAGTCAGGCACAAAAAGACAAATATTGCATAATCTCATTTATACATGGAATCTGAGAGTCAAAAATACATAAGCAGAGAGTAGAGTGGTACATGGGGGAGCTGTGTGGTGGGAAAGGTGGCGATGACAAAAGAGGAAATGTTGGTCAAAAGTACAAACTTTTAATTAGAGGGGAAGAATAACTTTAAGTTAAATATTGCATGATGTGTTGGGTAGGGTTAGTAATATTTTTTTAATTATAAAGCTCTTTGGAGGCTCAAAATTGAAATAAAAATGATTGATAAAGCCTCTTAATTAATTGTCCTACATTCCAGTTTATTAGACATACCCCTAACTCAATTTGAACATTGCTTTCAGACAATTTTCTAACATGAAAATCGTCCCTCTCAAAATCCTTAAATGTCTTCAAAATACCATTAGAAAAATTCCAAACATCTTTGCATAGACAATAAGGACTTACATGATTTTATTACAGTGTAACTCTCTAACTACACACTTGCACTTAAAAGAGTGACTATCCTAACTCAGGTCTGATTCCACTGGACTCATCCTTCAGTTCCATGTATGTACTGATGGTTTGCATAGCAACACTTTCTCCTGCACCAATGTCTTCCCTCTCTAGTCTTTCCCAGGACAATCAAATATCTACATTTCTCAAAGTTTTCCCACAGTGGAAGCCTTGTCCATGTTCTTTTCCTTGCTGGGGTCACAAACAGTATCTGTACATGTGTTTCTTCAAGCTTCCACTCCAGGGTCCATATGCTCACTCAGTTGGGAATACATAATGCCTTCTATTTCACCTGGAAAATCCTATGCATCTTTAAATCCTAGGCTAAATGCTATCACTACATGAAATTTTCCTTGTCCTTCAGTGTGGAGTTTGATCTTGTCTTCTCCATACTCCCATAGCATATTTTTAATAACTATTTTGTAATTGATGTCATTGTATTTTAACATTTTGTTTAATGCTTACTTACCTTTGAAGAATAAGGTATCTGAAGACAGAATATTTTCTTCTTCATTTTTGCACCCATGGTTCCTAGCATGATGCAGACATGTCTCTTACATAGTGAAATTCATAAAATCACTGATTTTTTTTTGAAAATGTAACCAAGGAAAAATAAAAACAGTAGAATTTAGTTTGGCAATAGAGTGACCAAGAACATGCTAATCTGGGTCAAAAATAACCGACAATGTAGCTAGCACCAGAAGAAATAAACAAATCGCATTAATTTACTGAGATCATAGACTCATCAGAACTCTTTAAGTATTTTTCGAACTTCAAATCCTAAATCTCACCCAAATATATTCTTGCCATGCAAAAAGGGGGAAAGGGGAGGACTCATATAACATTTTTTAATTGTTAGCACCAGACTCAGCACAGAATCTTTTTGGAGTTTGGTGTGGTCTAACTGTGACCAATTTATATTCTCATACATTAGCAGTTGTAGTAATAGTACTCTGTTGATCAGAACAATTTATCAATGACTATATTCTCCCTGTAGTCAAATAAAAGCCTTTAGGTTGCTTTCTCTAAACTCTAGATTTTTATAAACATTCCTTTTCTTATTTTGTCTATCTGATCATTGTCCAGTTTCTAAATTAGAAAAATCTTCAGTAAAAGTTCTGCCATTTCAGTGATAGTTGCCTCTGAATAAGTAAACAGAAATAGATAGGTTTTAAAAGTAATTATTTCTAAGTCAGAAGTTAGCTGCTTCATAAGAAATATCTTATTCATGGCAAAAAAAAAAAAAAGTCTGCCAGTGATATTTGGTTTGGCTTAACCCAACTTGGATAAGGGATCCAAATCCGTCAGAACTGATATTTGCTTAAGCCCCTACTCAGATAGTGAGGAACACATGCTTGTTATCAAGTCATTATCTCATTTCTGCCACCAGTTCTATGTGTCTGCTGGACATATCTGTCTACTCAGCCTGAGAATAAAACCTAAATGCCAGTATTTAATGAGCTTCTGGGAAAATGGCAAAAGCTACACTGTGGTAAGATTAACATTCGACCCTCTTTGCAAGCTAGTTTTGAAAAGCTGAAAAAAATGGTCTAGCGTGCAGGTTTGATTTTATGCACCTTTAAGTTATTTAGAAGTTTTAATATGTACACAAAAATAAATGGATCACATTTCTTTTCCAGAAAGACCTGACAAATTTACAGGCCTAAAAGCAAATTTGTTTTACAAAGTTTGTGGTAACCAGGTATTAGAGTTAGAAAGGTGTCTTGAAGTTCTCCTCACCACTGGGAAAGAAACTTTATCTTCTACCTTTTCTTATTTTGAGAAAATAATTTAAAATAAAAACAACATCAAAAATAAGAGAAATGGGGATTTTGCAGAGGAATATTCTTTCTTTCCCACAGGCTTTTAAAAATTGGAGATCCCAGTTCCTCTTTCTCCTGTATCAGAAGGGAATTTCAGAAATCACACTAAACAGACTGAGGAATAGCAAAAAAAAAAAAAAAAAAAAAAAAGTGTAAGTTTTGCATGGATATTTCTCCATTAAGCCAGAGTCATACAAGACTGAAAATTTCTGTTTCTTTCGCTCACTTAAAATATGTGTCATCTTTCTCTGAAGTTCAAGAAAAGCCAGAAACTACCCAATAAGATTCATCAGTCAATTATGCAAATATTCAATGTCAGTATACCCAAGAATATTCAGTAATAAATGTAATAATTGATTTGAATATTTTGATTACCCAATTTTCTTTCCTTTAAATTCAGTATGAGAGCAAAGTTAATGAGTACTGATATAATTTTTTTATATGTTTTAAAAAACTTCACAGCAGTCTCTATTCTGTGATTGATGCTACAAATCCTTGAAACTAAATTATTTTCTGAATAGCATAATGGTGCATTCAAGAGCAAAACAGAAAGTAAATAATGGTATCAGTAAAATCCTGAAATCTACTTGACCACTATAATGTCTCAAATCTCAAATTCTAAAGGTCTTTAATGGTGAGTGCAATTGTTATCCATGCCGTTGAGAGGTACAGTTCTCTTTCCTTGTGTTGGTCCAGCATTTCTGAGTCTAGCTCATAAAATTCCTTATAGCTTCTGCCCAGGCCTCTTGAAATTCTATTTAGGAGCCTTGACCACCATGTAAGAATTGGAGATCACTTTTCACATGGGAAAGTTCTAGAGGAGCAAATACCATGTGTGAAAAGAGAACAGGGTCAAGCAATAATCAAATATGTGCGTGAAGAAGCGTCTTGTAAGTTGTGACCATTAATCATGACATGTCAAACTGACTGGATTAAGAACCACCCAGGGGCTATTCCTTGTGGGTGTATCTAGGTGGGTCACAGAGGAATGTCCTTGGGTACTCCTCTGACCCCTTACCCTTCCTCTCTGGCACTGTTCTCCTGCTCTGTTTCCTGGCCACCACAAACTAAGCAGCCTTCCTCCACCATTCCTTCCCACCATGATGTTTAGACCTTGGTGCCTGCCAATCATGGAATGAATCCCCTGAAACTGTAAGCAAAATTAAGCCTCTCCTCCTTTAAATTGTGGATGTTGGGCATTGTGTTCCAGCAAAGGAAAATGTGATTAATACATAAGTGCTTGAATTGAGATACTATCACTACTAAGACTTAAAATGCGTGACTTTGCCTTTTAGACCACAAAGTGAACAAAAGCTGGAAGGGCTTCTTCACTGAGCATAAAGGAGAGTGAAGAAATCCAGTAGGGTACATTTCTTATGGATAAAGAAAAATGACTTAGTGGCCACAGGCAAGAATCTAGATGGCGGAGCAAACAGCCCCAGAGAACTGTCCTCAGAGAAGTCCAACTGGGCCCTCATCAAGGCTCATCACAGAACTGGCCACACAAGCCCAGCTGTACTTCATAATTGTTATTTACCAGTGACTACTTGTTTGACTTCTGTTTCCCTCTTTTTGAACTCAAGTGTCTATTGTGGTTATGTTATGCCTTTTCTACCATTTTATTCTGGTAGTTGGGCAAGAGGGAAAGAAAATTGCTCTTTTTGGTTCACAAGTCCTCAGATTGAAAGCACTGTACTTGGGGAGCTTCACTGGAGGAATTTATTCACATCTGGACCTGATTTAGCAGATCAGATCCTCTGCTTCGAGCCAATGTTGAAAAATAATGAGATCTGGAGGCTTTGGGTTATTTTGTGTTTGAGAGGAATGTAAATAATTTGTGGCCAAAAGGCAAGCTATAATAGATTAAAGTTGTTCAAAAATTCTTTACTACTTCTCTCATTGAATCTTCACTGGCCTTAGTGACTTGCTAGGCCTACAGAATACAAACGAGTGGCATATTTAAGACTTGTAGCTCCTACCAGGGCCCATTGGTACACCATTTCCTGACAGTCCTAAGCCAGTATTTTAAAGACACCTAGCTGCAAAAAGCATAACTCATCTACAGAGGGCCTTTAGAATGAATATCTGTGTTGGCTGAGGCTGCTATGATAAAGTGCTATAAAGAGGGGGGAGGGAGGATTGAAGAACAGAAATGTATTTTTCATTGTTCTGGAAGTTAATCCTTTCAAGATCTATGTGCCACAGAGGCAGGATGTACCTAGTGAGGGTCTGCCCTTTGGTTTTCAGATGATCTTTTCTGCTGGTACTTTCATCAGGTGGAGAGCAGAGAAAGAGATACTGTGTCCCCTACTTCTATAGGGCACTAGACCTGTTCATAGGGGCTATGCTCCTGACCTTGCTAACCACCCCCATACTATTATATTTGAGTTAAGATTTCAACATATGATTTTAAGGGAGGCATATTCGGGCCATAGCAACAAGACAGAATGTCAAGAGAGGAAAGACTAAAGAGCACTGAAACAAGATAGATAGATAGATGATAGATAAATAGATAGATAGATAGATAGATAGATAGATAGATAGAGAAGTCTTAAAGATGGATAAGCAGATGGACCAGCCCTGACTTACACCACATGAAGGCAACTACAGACTCCTGATCTACATTACTGAAGAGGCCACGAAGAAGTGATGACAACAAGCCACTAAGCTTCAGTAACTTGTGACACACAAGCGTGTAACTGGAACATTTTCCTTGTTTTTTTTTCTCACCCCTTCCAAGTTGAATTCCTTCCCTTTTCAAATCTTTTCCATGAGCTTAAGCTTTTAGGTTCCAGTATGATATAAATATATGTATGTCTAGAACTGTCCTAATTGTAGAAATTTTATTGTAAGTGGTATTTCTTTTCACATTAGATAATCATTTATAGAACATTTTAGCACAAACATGATGATCTTATTTCATTCTTTCAAATTATACTGTCAGAATTGAACTCATCATTCCACAGAACGCTCTGCTTTTTGAATCACAGCATATATTGTATGCCACCCATTAGCTGATAAATGTCAATTTTTGTATCCTTTTTCATAAAATCAGATAATATTTAAATATACTATCTTACTACATTGATTTGCTCTCTGGTTTGCAAACTGCAATGATGCCAGGGATATGGCTCAGCAGCACAAGTGCCTGCCTGGAAAGCGCAAGGTCATGAGTTTGATGCCTAGTACCAAAAAACAAAAAACAGACCAAAAAACTGCAATATTCTCTGGACTAATGCAAATGAAATTTATCATCCACATTGTGGAAAAGCCTACACCACATGTGAGGCTCTTTATAGATTTCTCAACCTACTATTAGACTGTAGGACTGAGAATTATTCAAGGAGTTGGCAAGACAGCTGTGTGCCTCCCACTTCCCTCCATCCACATCCCTTTTTGAATGAGGATATCTACAGTAGTTGTACTATCTTACCCTATGCATATTGATCATATGAATGGGAAGGTAATTTGTCTCTTTAGTTCACAGATCTTTTGACCAAGAAAAATAGGACTCAAGGGATTCTACCTGATAATCCACACCCACACAGCATTATCAGCCACACTTTCTTTTGATAGTGAGACTGTGAACCTCAAATATTTTTATGATTTTGAAAAAAAATGAGATCTTTGAAGTATTAAAAGAATGGCAAGTTGTTTTACTATTAAATTGTAGTAACCAGAGGACTGATGATAGACATTATGTTTTCCAAAAATACTTTTGCGAATCACTTCCTGAAATTACTGCTCCCTCATCAAGAGATAAAATCTTTTTCTAGTCCTTTGGAGGTTGCCATGCTTTTGTGACTGCCTGATTGAATATAATATGGCAGTAGTGATGTCTATATAACTTTTGAGATTAAGTCATCATGTCAGTCACCTTTTCATATCACTGGAAAAACACATAAAAGAAGAGAAGTTTATTTTGGTTCACAGTGTCAGTGGGTTCACTCCATTGTAGGCTAGCTCCAAGATGGAGACCGCGTGGGGAAGAGCCTGGCAATTTTTTCAGATCATTCATCTCTGCCATTTACTTCTGATTTTCATATTAGAGTAAGCTGAAAGAAGCCAGCAGTACCATGTCAAAGCCTGAACAGTGGACTGTCTTGAAATCTGCCACAGCAGATTAATTATCCTACCATCTTTAAATTCAGCCTCACATAAAGTTAGGACATGGGCAAAACATAGGCAAACATTTTGTCAGAATAAAACATACCTGGTTTTTAGTCTAATTTCCAGTAGAGTTCCGATTCCTGTCTGAAACCTCATGAAGTTGGTTTTACTATCCACACTCCTATCAGCATTCTGATCTCCCTTATCAAGCTCTGCTTACAGACTTACTTCAAAGTTTTCTAAACTCCTCCCACAAACCAGGTCCAAAAACTTTTAAACCACATAGTTAGGTACAGTTACAGCAACCCCACTTCTGGTACCAGCTTTCTGAATTAGTTGCTTTCCCATGACTACACCAAAATACCTGACATATGCAACTTAAAAGAGGAGAGATTTATTTTGGCTCACAGCTTTGTTGGATTCAGTCTGTAGTCAGCTGGCTTCAAGGCAGGAGCCACATGCATAGTGGAAGGGCCTGGCAGAGGAAAGCTGCTCATGTCATAGTAGTCAGGAAGTAAAGAGAAAAAGGAGGATCCAGGGGAAAGAATACACCTTTCCAAAGCACGGTCACATCCCCAGTGACCTGCCACTTCCAACCAGGCCCCACCTCCAAATGTGAGATTTTTGGAGGATATTTTGCATTTGAACCATAGCAGTCATAAAAGCTAACATTCTCTCTCGCTCACTCTCTCTCTTTCTCTCTCTCTCTGCCTTGTTTCTGTTGCTTTCTTCTTTCCCAATGTGCTTTCCCTTGGGCCCTAGTCACTAAATCATAAAGAACCCTATGCCACATAGAAAGGCCCACGTGTAACTGACAATAGCATCATTCACATTCTCATCAAACAACCGGCAGTAATCATCCAACATGGGGATTAACAAACTTTAGATGATTCTAGCCTTCAGATGTCAAGCTTCTCCAGCTCATATCTAGTGGCAGAAAAATAAACTATCTTCATTGAGCTCTGCTCAAATTGAAGATTCAAGAGCAAAATACATGCTGTCATTGTCTTAACCATTGAGTTTTGGGAAATAACTGATTCAGAAGCCCATTTTAAAAAACTATTTTCTTCCTTTCATAATAGAATTGCAGCTTATATTTATAGGAATTATCACTTACTTGGATAAAGAAAAATTAACATTTTCTGTGAGGACTGCCTACCCCAGAAATATGTGAGGCTCTTCCAATCCTTGCCAAAACTATAAAGGCTATTTCTATTTTTGAAAACAAGATTATCCCTGTTTATTAAATGTAACTAGGTTTTTGGTAACATTGGAACTGAGATTCAGAATACCACAGCATGAGGTTGATCTCATCTTATATCCCAACACATGTACCATAGCTCCTCAAATTCAATCCACAATGGCAAACACATTCATTCAACTCACTCATACAACATTTACTGAGATCTCTGCTAAGTACTGTTCTACCAGCCAAGCATATACCAATAACAAATGGAAATAAAAGTCCCTTGCCCTCCTGTACCTTATATTCCCTTCTGGAGAGACCACATAGACAGGAATATGATACAGTGTGTCAAAGTGACAATGCTGTTGAGAAATATGATGCAAGAAAGACAGACATGGAGTTAGGGACATAGCTCAGCGGCATAAGTTTCTGCCCGGCAAGTACAAGGTCCTGAATTCAATTCCTGGTACCAAAAAATAAAAGAAGAAAGAAAGACAGGAGCACAGGGTGGGAGAAATCTTAAACACAAAAAGATGGCATGAAAGGGAAAACATGAGCAATACTACCAGGAAGTGATCCACATGGCTATCTAGAGGAGGGCCTTTCCCTGCAGGCCAGGAAGAAGAATGTGCTAGTGTTTGCAAGTACATATGGTAAAATCAGATGTAGTTGGAGAAACTTCCTGAAAAATAGAGAGTAACCAGGGAACTAAACTCCCTATAAGTAAAGATCTTCCATTGTGGATCAGACTCAATGACTTGCCTGTGAGAAGAGCAGAAACACTGAGTTCAGGTGCAAGGAGAAGCTGAACTTGACCTTCTGGCCTAGGCCCCTGGAATTTTGTTCACTCAGGGAAGGTGATGGTCACTTAATAAAAATGAAAGACCTGAATCTAAGCACCTGAGCATCTAAATCAAAATAGAGAACAGGGTGATAAACACACCGAAAAGATATTGCCAGGAACAAAATAATTCTATTGTGTGTCACCCTCTTTCTTTTCCTGCCTATCACTTATCCTCTGTATATCTGCCTTAACCTCAGGAAAATAGAACCAATTATTAAAGTACTTTTTATTCCAAAATCATCTCCAGCTTACTGAAATAGTGCAAGAAATGTGCAAGCCATTTTTTTCAATATGATTTGAACAGAAATTGATAACTGATGCTCCATGACTTCCAAATACATTAGTATTCATTTCTTATTAACAAGGACATTCTCCTATATAAGCCCAATATTGCCACCATAATTATGAAAATAATAGAGGTACATAGCTACACATAATTCTCACATCTGGTCAGGTTTTGAGTTAATATATATAATTTCTGAAGGACAGACAATGTTATTTCAGTGTCTACTGGGTATTATTCTTCTTCATGAGGCGTTATTCTGGCCCCATTCTAGGCAGCTGTAATACATCAGTGAACAAAAATCCTTGTGATATAGGGGAAAGAAACTCCCAACCAGCTAGATGGCCAAAATGCCAAGTTCAAGTTCTCTAAAATCAAGGAATGAATTCTAGGAACGATGGAGGTTAAGAATAGGAAGAATTTATTGAGAGAAAGGTAGCTTCTAAGAGAGACAGAAGGGGGCCCAGAAAGCGGGTTGCCTGCCAACCATTCTTCTCAAGGGTGTTTTTTTGAGCAAAGCCATGAGGTGAGGTGGGTTCAAGGTAAGACAAAGCTACCATCAACTAATAAGATTACAAGCACAGTCTCTTAGGTAATATTGAGCCAATGGGAAATCATAAGGTGGGTATAAGGTGGGACAACAAAACCATGGTGAACCAACAAGATTACAACAAGTATAGTTACTCAGGTAACATTGATTAAATGAGGATCAAATCGGGATGCAAGTTACATAGCAAGTGCACATGGGACAGACAAGGACTTTCCTGGAATGGGGAGGTTAAGGAGGTTTGGTCCTCTACCCAAAGTGCTTGATGCCTGTTTAGAATATCAGTCACAGTTGCTCATCCCTTGGGGTGGTATGTGGATGAGTAGAGACTCTTCTTCTTGAAGCCTGGCCTTCAAGAAGAATGAGGCTCCAGTCACAGTTTTCTTGGGCGCTATTTCAGTGCCCAGTCCTGTCTGACTGCCCACAATATTTCTAAATAACTTAGTTACCTATAATACTTGCCTTGGTGGAGTTTATGTTCCAGTGGATAGAGGAAAAAAATAATAAATTTTTTTCAATTTGAAAGCATAGTAAATAAATTATATTATACACTGGAATTCAGGGCAGTAGGGAGACAAAGTTACAATATAAAGCAGAATAGCAGGGGGTTAGCCTCACTGAGATTGCAGCATGATAGCTGCTTTGGAACAAGGCATTTCACTATGTCTGGAAAGTTCTAAGCAGGTTTAAGCAGATGTGGAATAAGGGAAAAGTTAGTCATAGGAGAAGACATCAGGGTAGCAAAGACTATTAGGTCTTTCTTGGGACTTTGTTCATTGGGGACCACAAATTATAAATTGAGACTAGGGTCTGTTCAAGGCCATTCTCACCTTGCATGGGCAGATCAGAATGCAGAAACTGCCGCTTTCTCCCAGCTAAGACTGAGGCCTCAGTGGTCCATGAGGCCTACACACTCACAGGGCAGGATGAGATCTTCTGAGGACAATACAGGGAGGGCAAGTACCCAGGTGTGGGGAAGGATTTAACTTGCTCCTTTTGTGTGTTAAACTTGCTCATTATTCTACTACTTCCTCACTGTTTCAGGAAAAGTACACTGGCCCTCCCCCTGGGCTGCTCACTGGGGAAAATATGTGGGTCAAGAGGGCTTTGTCTTCGCCCATCCTGGATCTCCCAGGTCCCTCCCTTTACTAATACTGTCTCTTGTCTTTTATTTCATCCTTTGCTGTGCCCCACATGCTGGTATCTGGGGGTCTTGGCCAGTTCATCAGCATTTTTCTTTGCTTAAAGGTGAAATCAGGAGCCACTGTAGACTTTTCAACCAAGGCGTGACATAAACTGAAGCTAGAATCCCTGGCTGCAAAGCTGAGAAACGTACTAGAGGGTGAGCAATGATGGATGCAGGGAGACCAGTTAGAGGCAATTACAGTGAACCAGATAAGAGACTATCACGGCTTCTCAATGGCAGTAGAGCAAAGTAATCAGTCTCTTATGTTTTAAAGAGCATGAAGGAATACGTCCAGGAGAGGGGTGAGTGATGGAAACCTATAAGTTGGTGGCAAAAGGCAATACAGAAAGCCCAAGGAGGATGATTACCACTGTAAAAGCAGTGTCTGGTTACTAAAACTAATTGTATAATTCACAAGACCTGGCATGATGTTCATTATCCTGAATTTTATATCAGGAATTCAGGTTCTTCAATGACAAAGCCTCAAAATTTATTGTGTATATTTTTGTGTTTTATATTTTAGACTTTCACTCTAGACAAAACAGTGAAAATAAAAATAAAAAGAAAAATTAAAAATGAGGACAAATTGGACAACAGAAATGCAAGCCTTCAGAATACACATCAGTCTTCTTAGGCTTGGTCCTTGCCAGTCTGGCTTCTGGCTTTCATTTTGTTGTGTTTTTTTATTTTTTGTAACCTTTAAAAGATTCAGTAGCAGCATTGGCTTAATACATCTGCCCCCATATTTATGCAGCAAGAATTAACATTGAGAAAAATATTTTCACTTAATTTCCATTTTTAATAAGGTGAAGTTGTATGCTCCATCAAATAATGTGGACATTAACGCAAAGATCTCCCGAGATGATGCATTCCCATGACACAGTGCTTTACTGTCTTAATCCCACCCAGCCAGAGAGATAGTCAGGCCCTTGTCCTGTATCTCCAAACAGCTACAATTCAAGAAAGCAGGGAAGCCAACAAAGAAGTCTAGACACTACACTTGCTTAACTCTTATTTCTTTTCTCTTCCCCACAAAAAGGAGCTGATACGTCTTTCTAATACCCCCTGAAATTGCCCGAGATTGAATGTTTAAATGTTCCGAAAAACCTCTTTTGACAGATGAAAATTTCAAGACTATCTTCCAAGTCTTGATAAATTTCACTTAAATGAAATGGATTATACATGAAAGGGGAAAATGACTAAGGAACTTCATGCCTGCCTTCAGAAATAACATTCTCCAAGCAGAAATGTTATGCTCCCTCTGTTCCCACTCGATTGTGCAGTCAGTCCTGAGTTATCATTCCTTTAAGCGCTATCTCTTGGATTCTTCTTCTACCCCTAAGTAGAAGTTCGAGATCTAACTTTCCATATCTATTCTTTCCCTTTTATTCTGCCAGCAAAATAATTCTTCCCAACACAATATTTTCACCAGGTCACTACCCTGCTCTGAAACCTCCCATAATTCCTCAGTGCCTGCAGAATTAAACCTAAAAGCTTTACATAACTGCCCCCTGGTGGCCACCTGCTGACTCTCTCTGTTCTAGATTATAGGCATGATTTAGGCTTCAGAGAGTAAATTTTTCATTCGAGATACCCTTTTCATGGTCTAAAAGAGGCCAAAAGTGGGAAAGTTGGAAGGTCGAAAAAAGTCTCTACTTTCATAGATGTAGCAAAGAATGCCAGAAGGAAGAATAGTCTTAGACTCCCAAGAAAATACTAATCTCCACAAGGGCTCTTTTAGAAAAACCTCCATGTAGTAAGGAATATTCTTTTCTATTGCTTCCACCTTTGAGTAATACACCAACAGTGAAATTTTCTGTACAAAGCATGAATAAGCAAAATCTCTGATTTACAATCTAACAGGACCCCTGCACTTATTTGCCAAAGGCACATGTTGTAAATTAAGATTCCATTCTTGGAATGGAACATAACTTAAAAACAACAAAATTGATCAGAAATTAAATGTTTAAAAACATACAAAATTTGCTCTTACAAATATTAAGAATGTAAAACAAATATTCAATGTCAATTCTTAAAAGTTCCTTTGAGGGATAGTTTTCTTTTGTGGTCTGGACAAGTTAACATACCTTAAAATGTAAGCATAGGAGAATTTTAACATGGAACTATTTTGGTCTCAGTTTCAGCTGAGGTCTTACTACAAGGAAATTCCAATTACTCTGACATTGAAAAATATAATTCGATATTACTTATGCATAATCACCAAAGGAAATGGTTAAATATCTGGTTGCAATATTGATCCCTCAGATCTATTATAAGCTATTAAATGGAGCTGGGAAATAGAGAATTTTTTTAGGGAACATTGTAACTGTGCTAAATCTCCATCTAACCCCATTCTGAAAGTGGAATAGGAGTGTGGTGTTACTTCTAACTTCAAGCCTAATTATAAAGGCTCCAAGAAGACCATTCAAAGAGACTGGACTGTGTCCCCTGGAAGTTGACAAGGTAGGCTGTGACTAATTCATGTCTGAATAATCTAAAGGACAATGTTCTGGGTGGAATCAGAGAGTACAAATGAGTTTGAAAAATAATATCATCCTTATAGACAAAAAGTCTCAGATATGCATTTCTCTCAAATAAATTTGGGTCACAAGCAACCAAGTAGAAAAGAAATCAGTTAAGATCCTGTCCAGGAAATTCTGTGAAGGGGACAAAGGAACATCAACAGAAAGATTCTAGAGGGGCTGCTGGAATTCTCAGAATCTGATGAACAAATCCTACATGATCATGAAGCAGATGCACTCACCTATACATCAATCAGTTTTCCAGTGTGAAGAAATGGTTTATTTGGCTCACCATTCCAGAGAATTCAGTCCATGGTAAGCTGGCTACAAGGTAGAAACATCATGGCAAAAGAGCATAGCAGAACAAAGCTGCTTAGTCCATGCTGGCAAAGAAGCACAGCAAATGAACAGAGTCTGAGAAGAAGAGGCCAGGGAACTAATATATCATGCAAGGTCACACTTTAATGACCCATCCAAACACCCTGAGAAATGTGCTTTACTAATCCCCTAGGTATCTCCCACACCAATCAATCAAGGTGACAATTCACAATCCACATCAAGGCAACTGCATGGATAATATCCAGTGCAATAGCAGGGGAGACAGGAGATTTTTTTCAAAAACTTTCTGGGTTTCTGTGAAAGCCAAAGTAAACTTTTATCGTGTCAGAGATATGCAAGAATAATCCCTTCTCCTCTCTTACTTCTCCTTCTTCTGTTCTTTTAGCTTACAGAAACTGTGACTGTCAGAGAGTAGGGAAATTAGGCATTGAAACAGAGAAAGAAACCAGGACTTTATTCCTAAGATTTGATGGTAGGTAGTCCTGAATTTAAATGATTGGTGAGAGATTTGTCTTATTGTAAGTGATCAAAAGTTGTGAATCTAAATTTCATCTGGAAACAAGAGTAGCATTCCAACTGCAGGAAATATTAGTGCCATTTTTCTTAAAAACTCATTATCAATGTTCACGAATGGTAAATGCTTATGGTAGAACATTGTTTATTTAATTTAGTAAAAGCTCTGTGCTTCAAAAATCTCTTGCTACTCCATCTGAATAATATCAACTCTTTCAAGAGTAAACATTTTCTAGTTGCTTATTACGTTATAATTCCAGGTATTTTATAACATAAAGATGAATGCACCATAAAATTGAGGGGGAAATGCTGGTCAACTAAAATAAAGTTATTTTGGTGTATCTCAATTATCAAAGACTCATGTAATGAATTCAAGAGCTGGAAACTTGTAAAGTTATTTTTTCTCATCATTTTTGAATAGCAGATTTTTCCCCTGTGTGTGCTTGAACATGAAAGAACAAAATCTATTCGATTTATCCAACCTTCAAGAAAATTCTCCTTATGTCTGGAAACAAAAATCCTTGGATGTTGGATGATTGCCAGTTTCAATCCTCAGTTAAATGTGGATTGAATCTTGTCTTAATATGAGCTATGGCATACTCCACATTGTTGTATTCCAATTGTAAGAAATCTATCACTATTATGTTAGAAGGTACCCTTGTGGCAGTCACACTTAGAAGGTCACAAGAGGGTCAATGATCATTCCCTTTGACCTTAGAATTGCTATAATATTTAGCAAGCATCTATGGAATAGGGGAGGTGGTGTGGGGTACACTGAGGTGGGAGAGTGGATATTAGTGATAATTCTACCTAGAAGTTTAGTGTTCACTCAGTATCTGTTAATCTAGCTCACCAAATGAAAGATAGAATTAACTTCAGGTTAAAAGATAAATGTGTCTTGTCAAATATGAGTACTATAATACAAGGAATTTGTATAACATTTGTTTACAAAGCTATATCTGCAAAAGATGGAACTTTTTTCTCAACCACTCAAAGATAAATAAATTGTTGATTGTCCCAGGCTTGAGTATAAGCAAACAAACAATCTAGCTAAAATTCAATTCCAACCAAAATATAGTTGTAGATAATGATAGGCGGGCAAAATGTGGTTTTACTATAAAATGTATTGTCTTACACTTTTGGTCATCTAATCATAATAGACCAAAAGGGATTATTACATGCCTTTGTAATAATAATAACACTAAAAAGCAGCAAAATATTTACATGACATGTTTCAAACTTCATACGGCAAGTACTGCAGGACATGATTTTTGAGAAAAGACAAACATGGTGACCTCTATATGTGACCCAGCTGACTTGTCTCAAATCTAGAACTAGTTTTCAGTGTAGCAGAGCAAAAAAAAAAAAAAAAAAAAAAAAAAAAAAAAAAAAAAAAAAGAAACAAAACAAAAACCAAGCCTATAGTCTCCCTGAGCCAGACCCAGAGCTAAAAATCAGAAGGCTACAGCAGCAAAATTCATGATGCATAGTACTGTAGAGGAGAGAGATACTCAAAGACCAAGTGTCTTAGTTACTTTTTACTCATTGCCAAGACAAAATACCTGACACCCAAAATTAGGGAAGGAAGGGTTTATTTCTTACAGTTCTCAGGAGTTTCAGTCCATACTTAGTTGACTCTAAGGCAGTGTGGCATGATGGGACAGTCATTCATGGTGGCTGCCAAACAGCAAGGGGAACTGGCAAGAGAGACAGAAAGAGACAGAGAGAGAGAGATGCCTTCCTCTCGCCCTTACACTGTATGCCGCCTCCACCCCTGGGTGGGTGCAACACTCACATCACCAATCCCAGTGCCAGACAACAAACCAATCACAAACACCAGATCAGCCCTGTCTATCATTCAATTACATGAGACTTTGGGGGCACACAGGATCAAACTCATACACCAAGCAACATCAGAAACCTCCAGAACACTACCTTGCTTCTTTGAGAGATAAATAACATGTAAAGAAACTAAGGTCAAATATAAAACCACCTGAAAGGAGCAGGAGGAATTAACTCTGGAGTTCACACAGGGTTAGGAATAGTTTTATTTATCACCAAGCAAAGTAGAAGCCCTCATAATACAAGAAGTGTTCTCAGAAGAGTATTGTCTTAGCAGCAGTGCCAAAATTAGGCATAGCTAGATACTACTCCGAACTTGCCTAACAATGCATTTCTCAAAAGAATTAAACTGATATTCAAAGTGTACCACAGAACAAAGTCCAAAATTGTTTAAATACCAGGGAAACAAAATCCAGCACCCAACATCGTAAAATTCATATTTGGCTTATAATCAAAACATATTAAGCATCAAAGAGGCTAGACTATACAACCTATAACCAGGAAAAATGAATTAATATAAAGAATCCTAAACATCCTCTGAGATAATTTGTATTCATGTCTGGAATGGGAGACTGTAGGATGTAGGGGAGGGAAATGAAGGCTATTAATGAAAGATACAAAAAAGTGGACCCATTCATCCCAAAGTTTAGGCAGAAATCTAGAAATGCGGTAATGATGTCCTGTTCAAGAGCTACTGATCTCTTGAATCGTGAAATCTGTTTTAAATGTATGAACCATGAGGTTCTTATGATTGTTTGCATATGGCAAGCTATGAAAAAATGTTTAAAGGCTCCATTGTTTTTTTAATTAATGTAACTTGGAAAAGAATGTTATCATAAACCAACAAAGGTAAAGCAGAAGGTGATAAGATCAGCCTTGAATAGGTGCAGTGTGAGGTCATTGTGGGGCATATCCAGTAGAAGATGGGCCAACAGACACAAGGAAAGCCAGGGGGAGCAAAGTGTTTGGTGCAGTAACTGTGCCCCTGGCGCTTAGTTGCCTCCTGAGAATCAGAAATCACGAGGCATGTGGCTTTGTTGCTATTCTCCACATTGCTGTCTCACCCAAGTTAAAACCAAAACTGGAACTTTATTCCACAGCACGACTCCATGGAAAGAGTAGGCTAGTCTGTGGATAACTCATTTAACAGGGAATTCCATAGAAATCAGGCTTCTGACTTACATTCTTCACACTGGCCTCTGGATCCTTGCAGTAATCCCTGCTCCTTGCTCCAAAGCCTGTTTGCCTGATGCCCTTATGTAGCTCTGGTCCCACTGTGTGGGTTCTTTGTAGACAAGCTCCAGGCAGGTCCACTCTGACTGGGCCTCAAGGCCCACTTTTCTCAATCTGTGTCATGGTAATTGTTTCCAATAAGTTGATTACCCTCATAGGTGTATACCTAGTTCTAACCCTTGTGCTGCAGAACTTAGCAGAGTGATATCAAACCAGTGAAATGGCATATATTCTCTGGAACTCCTCTTGACTAGCTACATTAAACTTGTACCCAACTTCAGCTGATAACTAAGTCCAGAAGAGGTACTGGAATCCCTTTCCCCAAAACGTCAAGCAGTTTGCTTTATTCACTTTAATCTGTGTTGTAGGAGTGGGGGAAGATTTATGATCTTCAAACTTTAATTTTTTCCCTTCACAACATTTTCTATGGAAAATACTTGTACTGTCTTTCGGTGGTTGTACATGAGATCAGACCAGTGTAGATTCTATTCATTTCTGTTAGTTTCCATAGTAATCATGTATATTATGTTCATGCATATTTAAAATGTTATTTGTCAAAGGGATCTATAGGTTTCAACAAACTCTTAGAAGCATCATATATTCCTTCCAAAAAAAATTAAGAAGCCTTGTGAGACAAATTGTCTCATTGCAAAACTTCATTCTTGGATTCATTAGTTTATTTGCAATATTGAGTAGATAGAAAAGCAAAAGGCAGTTTGTGAGGAGAAAGGAGATAATCAAAATGTATAAGGCATGGTCCTGAGTAGTTCATGTCACTTTGAGATTAAAAACCTGCATACACATAAACTTCATAAAAGCTAGACAAAGTCACTCTCCACCCCGTGTTCCAGTTCTGTTTTCCTCAGTGTACTAATAATATTTGACATTATCTCATATGTTTCCACTTTGTCTAGTAATTATAGTCTGTCTCCTCCACCAGAATATCTGTCTTATTCGCTGCTACGTGTTCAGACCTAGGATAGTGCCTGGCCCATGATAGGTAGTCAATAAATACATGATGTATGTGTAAGTGAATAAATGAGCAAAGGAACAGAGGGATGAAACCAACTATAACAATTAACTGGATACTGGCTACAGCCTTTTTGTACAGCACCAGGAAAACCAAAAACAAAACCAAACTTCCTGCTCATCACCTCTGATATCCACCTGTTCCTCTTCCTGAAACTATACTGAGAGAAGCCACTTAAATTGTGAGACTCCTTCTTATCCCTGAAGTTCGCTACCTCCACCCTGTGCTGTGTTTTCTGTGTCTTTTCTTTGTTGTCCTCCATTGTTGTTTACTTTGCATCCTGTGTTTATTCACCCGTTTCTCCATGAGAAGAGATGCTGGAAATGTCACTCTTTTCACAGGCAGCAGCAGTCCTTAGAATCTCTGCACTTACTCAAAACCTGAAATTAGCAATGCAACCTCAACAAATCCATACTAGTTCAACAGAGGGAAGGATCAAAGGGCCCTGGAGTTGTCAAGACAAACTTCTCTGCAGGCATATGACTTGAGCTGGTGCTTACAGGATTAGGTTGCCAGGAGTTCGCATCATGCCCTGTCCCAGGAGGGGACGTCATGCAGTGCAGCTCAGCATGTGTAACACTCACTAGCGAACACATCGAACTATTCAAAAAGGGAATCAGAGCTACTGTTTAAACAGGCCCAGAAGGATCCTCAGCACTATGGGTCCATTCACACTTTAGTTCAAATAAAACTGCCCTCTAAGTTCTTTAAGTAAACTTCATCACCTCTCAAACACGTATACCTTCAGCAAATCGCAGTATATTCCCTGATTTATGAAATCTTTAGAAGGTGCTAAAGGGCCTGGAGGAAGATATTCAGTTGCAAAGTCCTCAGCACCTCACTGCTCTGGGGCTTTATAATCACAGGAATACTAATATTTGGCTTTTGCCTAGGACTTTCCATGCAAAGCACCCAGAAACACATCACATGTACAATCTTTTAATAATTCTTACTGGAATTCTGCATTTTCAAAATGTTTCTGGAAGTCTTCCTATTCCTCTAAGACATCTGCTCAGGTTTGACTCCCAAAGTACTCACTGATGTGATCCTTGATCCTCAAGGTACCTGAACCATTAGAGTCGCTTTACATTAAAGTAATATAAATCTCCCCTCTGTTATCGGTAGGGGGATATCTGTGGATACAATGGACAACATGTGGAAAATATTTGATAACAAAAAAAGTGCATACCTATACTGAACATACATATTTTTTTCTTATTCTCTAAACACACTGTAACTATTTACATGGCATTTGCATTGTACAGCTATATGTAATCTAGAGATGATTTAAAGTACACAGGAGAATGTATGTAGGTTATATGTAAATGCTACATCATTTTACATGGGGCCTTGAGCATTTCAGACTTTGCTATTCTACGGGGTCCTGAAGCCAACTCCCTGTGTATACCATGGGACAACTGTGCTTCCAATAGGTCATGTTTTATATCCCAATGTATTTGCTGGGATCGCTGACACATCATAAGTCTACAGAGTACCCTGTCACATCTAGGATAACCTCTTTAAAAATAGCTATCAATGTATTAAATAAATGAAAACAAAGTAAATAAATTAGGCTTATACTGGGGAAAATTGGGGAAAAAAAAGAAAAGAATGAAGTTCCAGACCATGTAAAGTGGAAGGATGGGCCTGCTGGCACACAGTAGCTATGTGAAATCCCTGAAGCTCCAAGACAACCCACCAAGGAGAAAGTGAAGGTCCCCACACCCAAGCTGAGCCTACCGACCACATGTGAAGATAGAGCTGTCCTCCCCGCTCAGGGCGACTGTTTGAAAAATAACAGAGCTAGAAGTTGCCTCACATCTCACTGTTATTAGTGAGAATTTTAGACAGTGTAGGGCCAGTGATTTAGCTCAGTGGCCTAAGCAGCTGCCTGGCAGGCACAAGGTTGTGAGTTCAATCCCCGGTACCAAAAAAGAAAATGTATGAGTTTTTGTTATAAAGCAAGACTGACTGAAAGAGAATTCTGATTCTTTTATCATCTTAAAAAACTCTGCCATTTGTAGAGCAGAGGTTACAGCAGAAATATTCATTCTGAAATTATTCCCAACCATAATTCTCGTACACACGCTCACTCTGCCCTTTCCAATCCTCTCTTCTTTCCTACTGGAAGTATGTGATATCTACAACATATGAAGACTCAGATCTACTTGCCCCCTCTGCAGTGGTCTCAGCATGGCCCCTGAAGCTGCCTGCACCGCAGCATGGAGCCCCCTGGCTCCTCCCTGTCCATCCTCAGACAGCAGCAGCTGGTTCTCTTCTGATAACTCACCAGGCACAAGCTATCTTCTACTGGCAACTGGGCTGATGGCTCCGAGCCTTGCTACCCTCACAAAGATGTGCACTGTGAAATACGTTTGCCATTCCTAAAACCTGTCCCTTACATAGACTCTGTACTTCTCTCATGTCATCTGTATCACTCTCAATTTAGTAAAGCAAAGGAGACACGTTCTACTGAAGATTTGTTAAAGTGATTATTTCTGTAGCCAAAGACTCATTTATAATTGTTTCCACTCTAAATAAAAAACAACCCTAAATTCTGTGTTTTTTATTTCACATTGTGGGTCCTAACTTTTAGCATCTTCTTTTGAAGATATTAATCTTAGTTCTCTTCTCCAGATTTCTCATACATTTTCTGCATATAAAATTTCCATGAAAAGACCAAAACTTCAAATTTCTTCTAGAATTGGATACTTTCAGTCAAGTCACTTGCTTCACACAGGGAACCCAGAATAACGAAAAGTGTGTTTGGCTCTCTTTCAAAAGAAACAGCGTTTCCCTGTTCCTGTGGCTGCCAGTCCCTCAAGGCAAGCATTGATCCCCAGAGATCTGTGAAGTTTGCACATCTCAATTACTTATTTTACAGCTTAAGAGAAGGAATCTTTCTAAGTTATCCAGCACTAACTGATAAGCTTAGATAAAGTACTGCACTAGAGTCATTCTCTAGGACTGAAGTTATTCACCTCTTCCTAGCATTTTCATAGTTTGCCTCGAATACAAAAGTTAATAGAATAACTCATGTGGACAAAAATATCTTCTTTTCTTCCATTTTAAATCAGTATACTTCCTTGTCTTCCTTTGTTATATTTAGCTAAAACTGAATATACCTTTCTTTAAAAAACCATCAAATCGAATGTGCCATCACGTGTAGTGGAAGGTATATTCAACTAAGTCAAAACACCTGTGTTCTATTCCAGACTTGGCCTCTAATTTTGCAATTTTTCTACTTCTTTGGCACTCAGCTTCCTTGTTAGTAAAATTAAGAAGTCAAGCTATATGATTCTTACACTCATTAATAGTAACTTCATTATTTATTCATTGAGTATTTAATTTCATGGAGAACCTACAAAATGTCAGACCCTGAGCTAGGCCTGAGACATGTGTAAAATGCCATGAACTCCATGAATTCATGCTGCATGAGAGTGACATATAAACAAAAATTCACAGAGGAAGAACTTGAGAGATACAACACAGGAAGAGATGGAGGAGTACCAAAGTGGTGATAGGTGGATGGACATGTAGATTAAGAAGTAGTTCAGCAATCCAATATATCAGGATAAGTCATTGTGTGTGTGTATGAGGGGTACAAATAGAGGGAAGAGAGTGTGCAACAAAATAATACATTTTTAATTCCATTCTCCTTTCCAGAAGTGGATGTACAAGATGGAATGGCACACTAAAGATTAGCAAGAAGTTTGGATTAGTTTGAACTCAGTGCATAGTTAGTGGTACAGTTTATGTCTGAATGAGTCCTAAGGCCTCATGTGCTTATAGGTGGAGATTTTGAGAGGTGTTTGGATCATGGAGATGTGATACTCATCAGTGGATCAACCCTAAATTGATGTTGGAAGGTGAAACCAGCTCTGAGGATATAGGTCACTGGCAGCATGACCTGGTAGGGTCTATCTCCTTTCCTTCTCACATTCTCTGCTTCCCACCACCATGCCATGAGCTGTTTCTCCTCTGCCATGCTACCCCACACTGGAGCCAGTCAACTGTGGACCAAAATGCCCACAAACTGTGAGCCAAAATAAATCTTTCTTCCTTACAGTTGCTGGTGTCAGGTATTGTGTGTCATCAAGGAAAAAAGTAATTAGGACAGATAGGAAGCACAGTGGGAAAGAGCAAAGGTTTAAAAATGCAATCACTCTGGCAGCAGGGTATGGCTGGATTATGGAAGATGGTCTGGAGGCAGAAAGATCATTTGGAATTCCCCTGCAGGATCCTAAACCAAAGAGAGGGAGGACCCCAAATAAGGGACTAACAGAAGGAAGAAGAGGAGGGACCATAATGAGAGATACTGCTGAGGTATCATTGACCATTAAATATGGATGGGAACTGAAAGAAAAGAACTAGGAAGCCATTTGATTAATGATTCCACTTACACAGCACATACAGAAAAAGGAACAGTCATGCTCAAAGGCAAGATACAAGGTTTGGTTGGGGACATACAGTGTTAAAAATTGTCCTTAGAACGTGTAAATAGGAATATTCAGGAGTAGTCAAACAATAAGGTCTGGAGTTTACTAAATGGGTGAAGACTTGGAGGTTAATGTGGACATTGATCATAGCCTATGGAGGCTCGTGGAAGATGTCATATTATGAAACTGAGTGTATAGAGCAAGAATGAAAGTCAAGAATGGAAGCAAATATGACTTTAAATTGTTTTTGGTGACATTTGAAAATCTAATTTAGCTATGGACCATCTGTTTCTCCAGAAAACAATGATCTCACAAATTTTAGCATAGAATATAAGGGATTCCCTGACTCCATGGTTCAAGAATCCCAAAAATTAAGGATGCTAGTATAAGTCATAATCATTCCAAGAATACTAAAACTCAATAAACAAGGCCCTAAAATATTTTTTCCTGCTATTAAGGAGGAAATTTTTTTCTGCCTTTCTCTTGGTGAAAAGAAAAATTTAGTTCCATAGCTAAGGAAGGCACAACCCATTTGGACATGAGTTTCTAAAGCACTAGATCATCTAATCACATACCTATTTCAAGTAATATCAAAAACAAAATTTCAGGAAGCGAAAAGTTCTGACATTGGCTCTTGGAGTTGACTGTAATGTCCCAGACAGGCCATCTGCCCCTAGTCTGGGACCTGAGCTTTGGCCGATGTCCAATTATCAAAGAATGATTCAGCCGCTTGTGCCTCTTTTCTTCCTCCTGACCCACTTCAATTCCTGTCCAAGTCCTTTTCTCTTTATATAACATCACCTTGACCCTCTTATCCAGGAAAGAAATCCGCCAGCTACTTCTTTCTAGGCTGAGCCCTGTTTTCTTTTTTACCCCCCACCCCATCTCCCTGTAGTCTGGAGTCACAGGATCAGATTCTCTCTAAAGGTTCTATGCCCAAAGGAAGCAGCAACACCTCCACCTCCGACAGAACTCAGAAGCAGACAGATTACTGGGAAGAGCCCAGACAGAGATTGATTTTTCTTATCTAAATTATGAGTTCTCTGAAAGTTATAAATCTGAATTACAAGGAAGTCATCCTTTTCAAAGCACATATGGGAAGTGGTGGAGGTTTGTATCCTTTCTTATCACCCTTCCTTAATACTAAGCCATCCCACCTTCAAGGCACAGACACACCAGCAGCTTGCCTCGCCATTTTCTCTGCAGACTATCATCTTTCATCTTTTACAGTGGAGGCTGAAAACCCCTGCATGTTCCCCCACACTTGCCTGCACCCTTGAAATAAGTGACACTGCTTTTAAATACACCAATTAGTATTTGAGTGGA